>JAPFFP010060450.1:0-27079 GCA_026153255.1 Solanum medicagineum | reverse complement strand
CCAAACTTTTCTATTTTTAATCCAATTGAGGACTTCCGACTCCAACTTAAAATATACGCTCCAATTATAATTAAGCATCACGAACTTACTTAGTTTAAATTACGCCATGCTCGTCATAACTTTTTCAATTGAATGATTTACCTCGATGGAATTAATTACGGGGTCTAACAATGATAAAGTGAGGGTTTCTCCCAAGAGGGAGATGGTGTCATTAGGTACTAAGGTAGGCTATGTATGTTAGTGTTGATGATTGGGTTCACTTGGAAGTCCCACCATGAAAGGTGTGGTCCATTTTAGTAAGAAGGGAAATTGCGTTTATGGTTTGTATGTCCTTATAGAGTTTTGAGGAGGATTGGTAAGGTTGTATATGAATTGGAGTTGCCTATGAATATGAATCTAGATTGAGGAGATGTGTTAGTGACTCAAGTGTTATAGCACTCTTTGGGGTTGTGGGTGTTGTGGAGGATGGTTGGCTTAAGAGAAGGTCCCGATGGAGATATTGGATGGATGGGTGAAAAGGTTGATTAATAAGAATGTAATGCTCGTCAAGGCCCTTTGGAAGAATCGCCAAGTCAAAAGTGTCATTCGGGTAGCCGAAGCGGGCATGGAGAAGCAATATATCCATATCTCTTTTATTCTATTCAAGCTTATGATGACAAATCAAGTCCTTTTTATGATTCCATGTCTTAAGTTTCAGCCCTTATGTCTTTTGCATGCATTCATGTTTAAATTGACAAGTTCAAAATGATTTTGATACTTATGTTGAGATTTTTGAAGTGATGTTTAAGTGCATTGTTTCTTTCTAGTGTGGGCATGCATTGTTTCTTTCTTGTGTAGGCAAAAATTATCTTACTTACTTCTCTTATACACATTTCTTTGACATTTAGGGACGAATGCTCCCAAGGGGGAGATATTGAAACGACCCCAAAAAGTGCCCAAAAATGTGCCTCGAAAATGCCATAATCGTAATTTTCATATATCTCAAAATTTGTGCGTGATATCAAAATTTTGACTTTATATTCATAATCAGGGGGGAAAATTGAGTGGGAAATGGGTTTAACCACAATTTTAGAGCAACCATAGCAAAATTCAAATTTCCAAAGTTGGCGAATTCCAGTGAGGGTCCGCGCCCTTGGCGCAAGGTGGCCAAGGCGTGGACTAGTATATTTTTGTGCTAGTTACTTTTAATTCAGCCTAAGGACTTGGGGTCTCGTGCCTAAGCCTTTCTATGCATAAAAGCACCTATACTTAGTCATTTTCACTCCCATATCGGTCAAGACATTCCCCAAAACCCTGTCAACACTTAGACAAATATTTCATCCAAATTCGAGTGTCCCAAACTAATTACGGATGTCAAGAAATTCATTCAAACTTCAAGTATTCATTCAAATCTCAAACTACAGCCCCTTACTCACCACAATCTAATGGAATTGCAAAACAAGGAAAACTAGAACACTTAAGGAGATGATAAATGTTATGTTAATCAGTTCTGGCTTACCCCAGAATTTGTGGGGGAAATTATCCGTACAGCTAGCAAAATACTCAATCGAGTTCCCCATAGTAAAATACAATTTATTCTATATGAAAAATGGAAAAGGAGAAAGTCTAACCTTAAATACTTGAAAATGTATGGGTATTTGGGGCAAGATTACTCATGTCATTAAAGACCATCGTGGGTCTCCTACATCAAGCCAAGTGCAAAGGAATTTCGGTTGGCTAAGTTTTGCACAAGTACCGGTAGGAGGCCAACATTAAAGAGGCATATCTATTAGCACACAAAGAATTGTGGACCACGACCAACCAAATTAACACTCTTTCAATTAGCTTTCCCATGCACTTAGTTTCACCTTATTTAGAGTTCGGATGAAAAAGTTATACTTGTTTCCATAGAACTCATCTGTGTAGGGATATATACGGGTTTTTGCCAAATTCTGTTTCATTAATGGCATTTTGTAAATTTAGTTATTTCTATTGGTCTTTTGGGGATTCTTATGCTATCTTAACACTTCCTAAAGATCTAAACCCTATTCCTAACAATCAAATCCACTCCTCCCAATTGGAATACACTCTCAAATTCTCCCAAGAGCCTCTACCAAACCCCAATAAGAATTCAAGGAAACTCAAGAACAAGTGGTGGATTTCAAGACCCCATTCCAAGCTTCAAGTCTTTATCATCTCAATTTCATGAAATTCAAGGTCTAAGGTATGTGGGTTTCATTCATGGGTTCCTTTCACCCATGTAGCCCAATCTTCATTTTTATGAAAATTTCATGATTTCAAGTTGTATTTCTTATGGGTATCTATTATTATGAAATATGAGCATGAAATATGTTGGGGTTTTATCAAATATTGTTGATTATGCATAAATATCTATTTTGAGCTTATACTATGAAGTGATTTTTGTCTATTAAAACTACACATGATTCAAGCTATGAGATCTATGAACTATTGTGAAGTTTTCATATGATTTACAAGTTACTCATGATGTGGTTTTACCACAATGTTGGTGGGCTGATTTACATGATTTTTAGATGCATTGATTTCATCATTTCCTCACTTAGTCACAATTATCAATTTTTATGCCCGAGGTTATGCAAAAAGTACATATTTTTAATCATCATTTATGTTAGAATTAATACTTTCATTTATTCTTTCCGAGCATAAATTTTGTGAATCGTACTAGATAGTGAGATTAACATGTAAAATTAATTTGACACGAAAATGAAGAGATTTGGAGCTAAAATGAATTAAAAGTAAAAGATTATAGAAGAAAATTCAAGCAGACAGCTTAATAGATTAAAGTTAATATTATATTCATATTTATAAATAATGTGATGGGTGAATGCAACTTTCTTCTAATTCAATCGATTATGTTAAAATTTATAAATAACGCTTGACAGAAAAACACATCGAGACCCCATCTCCTGCTAATTCTTCATCTGGTGGTGAAGGGCGACTCCACCAGCTAAGAAGGAACTACCAAGCTTTCTATTCCCTTACAGCAAGCATTCCATCTTACAGGGAATGTTTAGGATGATATGAGTGATAAATAAGGCTAAGTGTAGGTACTTTCAAGTATGGGAACCCTTAGCCCCAAGGATTGAAAGTCTTGGACCGAAGTCAAACAAAATAGGACCAAAATAACACTGCTCCACGTCACAGAAGTGACGCATATTAATCATTGGAATTTGAATTCTTGCAAAAATGAGTTCTAGCATCATTGCCGGGGAATACCTTTAGACTTATTTAATTCAAGTGATTTCTGGAATTAACTCTTATTTCCCTAAATTTTATGTTTTTTTTTGTTTTTGTTTCTTTTCAGGGTGTAAGTGAAGTTTATGCTTAACACACGAAGTCGAGGCACATGAGTAGACATGAGCTCAGGATTTCATCCACAGACCGATGGCCAGTCCGAGCGAACTATTTAGGTCTTGGAAGACATGCTCAGGGACTGTGTGATTGATTTTGGTGTTCAGTGGGATCAAAACTTGCCCGTAGTGGAGTTTGCATAAAATAACATAAATACAATAATTATCAAAGTTCTCCAAGTTAGCAATTATATATATTCACCCTCTTTTATACATTTTGGGTACCCCTAATACTAGTAATCTTCTAAGTATCGCAACTCCTGCTATACTGGTTAGTCCTTCACAGCTAGTTCAGGGACTTAATATGGGATTTCAGACCCCTAGTTCATTTTCCATGCCTTCTATTGCACCTCCAAAGTTTTCAGCCCTGCAAATTTTTGCCAGGGCTGCTATGTCCTTGCCTAAACAAAAACGTTTTGAAAGATTTGTGAGATTGGCTCCTCCCAAATTTAATGGTATAGCTAAGGTTGAGGCATATGACTTTTTGACAGAGTGTCCGGATAGACTATTCAATTTAGCGACGAGTCATCTACTTAAAAGGACCCTCCCCTATATTCTGGAGGCCCATGGGGTAGCTTATACATCTTATCAGTTCACAGGCATGGGCAAAGAGTGGTGAAGGTCAGTCATGGCCCAAAGGCCTATCGATGCTCCAGCAATGAGTTGGGAGCAGTTTACTGAAATTTTTCTTAGGAGATTTGTACCCTATAGTCTTCGGATGAGTTTGATAGAATGGATCAGGGTTTTATGACTGGGTCCCAATATGAAGCATGATTCCATGAGCTATCCTGCTATGCCATGTCTAGTATTCCCACAGAGTTTGAGCGAATTCGCCAATTCGTAAAGGGGATCGCAAGCTATATCCAAAAGGGTACTGCATCTCTTATGTTGTCTGGTGGTTCCTTTCAAAGTATTATCGATCATGCTAGGATGATAGAAAGCATCAGGCATGCACGATAGGGTGATAGTAAGAGTTCTCTCCATCATGGTCAGTTTAGAGGTCATATACCCAAAGATAGGAATGCTGAAAGACAGGGTGCTCAGGGTTACCACGGAAGACCAATTAATACACCCATTTTGGGTGCAGATAATACTAATAGTCCTAGAGGTTATTATGTATGTGATGAGTTTGGTCATAAGGCCCAGGATTTCCCCAAGTGTGCTTCTTCTTCTTTTCCATCGAGGGCACAAACAACTCACTCCACATCAGCTCTAGCAACTAGAGGTGCTTCATAGAGTGAGAGAGGGGTGGTACTAAATGTGCCAGGAGTGGAGCTCAAGGTTGCACTCGTGGTAGAGTACAGGCCAACAGTGAGCGTTGAGTATGTTATGCTGTTCTAAGTCGAACTGAGGCAAAAGCATCTGATATTGTAATCACAAGTACTATTTTGTTTGTCATCGTTCTGCTTCAGTATTGTTTGACCCTGGATCTACCTATTTATATTTATCAACTTATTTTCTACTGATATTGATGGTTTATGTGAGCCTTTCAATGTGCCTATTTGTGTTTCAACTCCGGTAGGTGAATCCTTAGTAGTGGATCATGTATATCAAGATTGTATAGTGATTATCTCAGGTAGGGAGATCCAGGCTAATTTGATCCTCCTAGACATGATAAACTTTGATGTTATTCTAGGAATGGATTGGTTTTCTTCTTATCATGCAATCCTTGATTACTATGCTAAGACTGTGACCTTAGCATGTCCGGATTTTCCTAAGTTGGTATGGACGGGTGCTCCTAGCTCTTATCCTAAGGGGGTGATTTCTTATATTCGTGCTCGGCGCATGATGAAACATTGGTGTTTGTCTTATTTGGCTCACTTATGAGATATACCTAAGGAGTCACCTTCTTTAGAGACCACAAGGGTTGTAAAAGAGTTCACAGATGTGTTTCTAATGACTTGCTTGGTGTTCCCCCAGAACGTGATATCGACTTTGCTATTGATGTGGAACCTAGCACAATGCCCGTTTCCATTTCCCCTTACCAGATGGCTCCGGCAGAGTTAAAGGAATTGAAGGAGCAATTAGAAGATTTGTTAAAGAAATGGTTCATTCGGCCTAGTGTGTCGCCTTGGGTGCACCATTGTTGTTTGTGAAAAAGAAGGATCGTACTATGAGAATGTGTGTTAACTACCGTCAATTGAACAAGGTGACCATCAAGAATAAATAACCCTAGCCATGTATTAATGACCTATTTGACCAGTTACAGGGCGCTTCAATATTTTGTAAGATTGATTTAAGGTCAAGGTATCATTAATTGAGGGTTCGGGAGTCATACATCCCAAAGAATGCTTTTAAGACTTGGTATGCACTTCATTCTCAACATATACACCCATGTCATTCTACTACAATCATCAACTAGAGTAAGAAAAAATTTGTAACCATCATGACTAGGGACTCTATATGGACCCCAAACATCACCATGTATGACAGAGAATATGCCAAAACTTCTATTTGAGCTATTTGGGAATGGCAATCTGGTTTGCCTGGCTAAGGGGCAAACAAAACAGTCCTGAATGTTCAGGCAGTCTTTATTTATCTTCAATGTAGGGATTTGTTTCAACACTTTGATGGGAGCATGTACAAGTCTTCTATGCCATAGTTCTACATCTTCATCCTTATCTACAATGCTTTTATTGACTGAATTGGCACTTATTGCTGCAGTATTTCCTTCCCTCTTTATTGGGAGCTGAATGTTGTACAAACCATCAGCTTCTCTATCAATCCCCCTCACTACTCCAGTGAACAGATCCTGCATGACACACAAGTCAGGGAAGAAAGTGACAGAACACCTTAAGTCTCTGGTCAGTTTGGAAACTAACAATAAGTTGTGTTTAAATTCAGGAATACACAACACATTTGTGATAGTATTTCCATCATTTAACTTGCACTTTCCCACACACGCAATGTCTAATGTACTTCCATCTGGTAAACACACTCTTTTAATGTTTTCCTTACTAATTTGATTAACCCCTTCTAGCAATTCCTTATTATTCACCATATGGTTGGAAGCTCTAGAATCTACTATCCACCTTCTAAAGATTTCACTGTTGGTGGCCAAGAAAACTTGATGCATACCTATTTTCTCTGAGTCAGATGGAATTTCTTTATGAAGCATCTTAAATATTTGATCGTACTATTCCTGCATTCCACCTCCCTAATTGGAATTATATGACTGTTGGGAAGATTCTGCCTGTACTGGTCTACTCTGGGAGGACTCATGTCCAGTTGAGGTTGTGAATGCATGTGTTGTTTATTGTGGTGAGTATATACCGAAACCATGCTGCAATGCCTTCCAAAAGTGAGAGGTGGACACCGAACCTCGATCTGACACAATAGAGATAGTCATCCCGTGTAATCTAATAATCTCACTTATGTAGATTTTAGCTATCTATTCCGCATTGTCGTTAGTCTTCACCAGAATGAAGTGAGCTGATTTGGTGAACCTGTCTACAATCATCCAAACTGAATCAAACTTACCCAATGTCACGGGTAATGCAGTTACAAAATCCATAGTAATAGCTCCCATTTCCACTCAGGTATAGGCATCCTCTGCATCGGACCTCCTAGTTTTTTATGCTCAGCCTTAACCTGCTAGCAATTCAGACACTTAGCTACAAACTCTACAATGTCCCTTTTCATCCAACACCACCAATAATGTTGCTTCAGGTCATGAAACATTTTTGCCACACCTGGATGAATGGAATATTTAGCACAATGAGCTTCTTCCAAGATCAAACGAACCCAATCACCTACCTTAGGTACACCAATGTGCCCATTAATCCTTAACACTCCCACAAAATCAAGAGAAGCTGACTTAACTTCATCTCTCAACACCTTTTCCCAAATCACAGATAATTTATTATCATCAAACTGGTGAGCATGAATCTGATCCATCAATGTAGACCTAGCCTCCATGAAGGCCAACACACTATGAGGTGGGGAGATGCCAAGTCTGACAAACTGTCTGGCCAAAGACTGAACTCCAAAGCTAAAGTTCTCTCCTCAGCCCTAAGAAATGCCAAACTACCCATGCTAGAAGCCTTCCGACTCAAAGTATCAGCTCTTCTATACAAGGCTTCGTAAGGTGCCATTTTTATACTCGAGTAGCAACTGTTGTTGTACGCGAATTCAATGAGTGGCAAATGGTCCTCCCAGCTACCTTTGAAGTCTAACATACAAGCTTGAAGCATATCATCCAATGTTTGGATTGTGTCTTCTGCTTGACCATCCATTTGAAGGTGAAATGCTATACTTAAATTCACTTGCGTCCCCAAACTTCTCTAAAATGACTTCCAAAACTTTGCAGTGAATTGAGCTCCTCTATCGGTTACAACAGAGATTGGCACTCCGTGTAACTGAACTATCTCTTTAATGTACAGTCTTTTATATCATCAACTGTATAAGTAGTTTTTAATGGCAAAAATTGTTCAGATTTTGTGAGTCTATCGAAAACTACCACACGGAGATGAACTTTCAAAATGTGCGAGGTAACCCAGTAACAAAATCCATATAGATCATATCCCACTTCCAAATTGGATGTTCTATATGTTGCATATAACCTCCCGACTTTTGGTGTTCTACTTTAATTTGTCCCCAATCTTAGAAAGAAAGAAAAATCTTTCTCTCCAAGTTTTCAATTTCATTCTCTGTGTTGATTTGGCCCCCATTTTTGGTCATCAACAACAATTTAGAATTCTAACAAAATATTAGTGCTTATTATCATTATTATTATTATCTTATCTTTCTTTTATCAGATGGACGACCATACTTGCATTATTGGGAACAAGATGTACTACATAAAATAATTTTGTTTTCCACCTCCGTTTGAATCATTACATATCCACCATTAAAGATCATGTTCGTACTCGAACATAGGGTAAAACAAAATACTTAAAGTTTCGAAAAGATGAGGATATTTGGTACTCATGTCGGACTCTGTCTCCCAAGTTGCCTCCTCTGCAGGCCGGATTAATTAAGTCAAGCAAGCAGCCTACTTTTATCTTGTTCTATTTTTTTAAACATCATTTCCTCTTAGTGTAATTCAATACTTTACCCTAAATCTTTAAACTCAACACATTTTTCTATTTAAGGTTAAATACTTCCATTGGGTTTGACTTAAAACACGTCAAGTCATCACAACACCTTTTATCGAACTCAAATCACCACTACTCAAATATGGAACTTGGTTCATCGCTTTTACAATAAGGACATCTAAAGAGTCATGTGGCTAGAACTAGCCTATGCAATATCCCACTTTATATCACCCTACCAATATACCTCCCTCAAGTCTCTATACCATTTTGTGGAAATATGGTGAAATGAATAGGATGAATTATGGGCCTCTTTCAAAATCAACTCACTCAAGTCATCAACTTTAGGCACACACAACCTACCTTGGCACCCAAAGACACCATCCCCCCCTTGGGAGAAAACATCCACTTTACCTCTGGCCGGTAGGCTTTATAGCGGACCTGCCTTGCTGACAGCTAGGATATTACATATATAGTTGCGCTTGCCTTCACTTAGAAACTCTACGCCCCCTATTAGAGTAAGGCATGCTCTCGAAACTAGATTCACTCGTTCTTGTCTCCAGTATAAAGATAAGCTCTAGACATATACAAATCCCTGAAGCAACCTGGAGCTTGGTGATAGCAGCTGAATATCCTGTACTCCTACTGGGGAGATCGTGATCTTTTCCATGACTTTGCACAAATGGGTGCATCCATCAATTCCTCAATGTTTACATTTTCTTGTAACTGGATAGTATGGTACCAAGAAACCCATCGAAGCCACTGTTTTACCCAATTGAGTAAAGTGGTCCTTTATTTTAATAGGCAGGTCTGAGTAGCGAGGAAGGAGATGCAGGAGGCCGCCAGCCGGATCGACCAACAAATGATAGGCTAGAGAGATGGGCTCATTCGACTAATCAGTGATCCCTGGGCCTACCTAACACAGATGTCCCTGAAATAGGGGAGTTGGTTGATCAACGCCCTCCCAATGCATCTGAGATATGCATTCTTAGGAGCCAACAACACTTTACCTGTAATAGTTGCTACGAATTCGAATGATGAGAAGATGAACTTGCTTGTCATTGTGCTTAAATAGTTAAAGAAGGTCATTGGATGGGCTATTGTGGATATCATTGGTACCCCTTGGGATAGGCACACACAAAACTAGTTGTTCAAGGACTACAAACCAAGTATTATTCACCAAAGGCCAAAGGAACTGAAACAACCTCAAAATTGCCCGAAAACGTGCCTTGAAATGCCCAAAAATTTTAAATTCCATATATCTCAAAATTAATTCATCATTTTGAAAATCTGACTTCATATTCATGTTCAGGGGGTTAACATTAGGGGGGAAAAGGGCCTAACCCCAATTTTGTAGCAATCGAATCACAATTTCAAACTTCCAAAATTTCAATTTCCAGAGGCAATCCGTGACAGTATCGCGACTTGCAGTTGTCGCGGAAATGTATTAATTTGGCCTCTGCAATAGGTCAACATCGTGGACCTTTGTATTTTGTTGCCAGTGATTTCAATCTCGATTCAAGGCTTTGGGGTCTTGGGCCTAAGTGTTCCCAACTGTGTTTTTACCTATACTTAGCCAATTTTCACCCTCATATCATCCTAAACATTTCTCAATACTCACTCAAACTCTTAGCCATATTTTCACTCCCCAAACTCAAGTCCCAAACCCTTATCCCAAGCTAAGGTATTCCTTCAAAGATTCTTCTTCATGCTTCAAGTCTCCATCTCCAATCTTCAACAAGTTCATCTATAAGCTAAGGTGTGTGGGTTTCTTTCATGGGTTCCTTCACCCATGACACCCAAGCCTCCTTTTACTCAAATTGCATTATTTAAAATTGATATGAAATTCATTGCATAATATGTTAAAGCTATGTAAAGTTGTGACTGTTTTGATATGTTTTGAGTTATAATCTTGGATCTATGGTAAGATTTGTTGAGGATGTTGATGCATACTGCTTAAGGGTGTTGCAAGGTCTTGATTGATGGTTTTATAATGGATTTTCTTGCATGATTTCATCTCTATATTTCATGATTCTATACTAGGATTGCACACCCTTGAAGTGTTGGATAAAATGTCCGGATATGGTTTCTTGAGGAGTTGAAGGTCCAAAACATGAGATATGATATGAATGACTATATGATGATGAAATGAGCTTATGTATATAATATACTCTATATAAAGTGTTGCATTGGACCACACCCGATCCAGGGGGACAAGAGCCCGGGTAACCATGTTGAGGGATTTATACTCATCAACAATGCGAGGGGTTTATACTTCGTCATCGTGTTGATAAGGTGTGATTATCATCAACCATATGAGGGGTTTATACCAAACAACCATCAACGGGTTTATATCTTGAATAGCTAGCTTGGTTTCTTCTTCACATATGATATCCTAATGAGTTACTTAAGCATATTTTACTTAAGCATCGATCATATATGCCATACTGTTATACTATGCCTATTTCCTAATGCTATGCATTTCTATTATAATGCCTACCTATTGTTGCATTGCATTCTACGCTTTGCACATTCAAACGTACTAACGCATACTCTTGCCTACATGATATCACCATGCAGGAATCGGAACCCAAGTTGATCATCCTCCTCAACGTGGCTAGTTCAGTGCTATTCATGCTAGTTGGTGAGTCCACTACTTCGGGGACCTTAGTCTACTATCTCTCTTTCTATGTATTGAGACACTCTTCTTTATGTTATATTTGACTATAAGGGTGAGCTTGGTTGCTTTGTCTTAGCGCTCACTATTATCCATGTAGTAGAGGTGGTTGTTGGACATGATTGTATCTATTATATGAGTTGACTCTTGCCTCTTGATTATGATATTGTGCAAGCCTTCTTCCTTAGCCCTAGTTTCCTCATTATTTTATCTCGTGACGCTTGATTTATTGTTTTCGTGACCAAGGATGTGTGATGATACTCTAAGAGGCTTGTTTAGAGTCCCTTCGGTTCCCCTTGCACCGTGTCACATCTAGGTCCTAGGCTTGGATCGTGATAAGCTTGGTATCAGAGCACTAGGTTGATATATCCTTGGAGTCCAACCCACCGTGTCGATTAGAGTCATATTCATGGTTGTGAAGTGCACCATGACTATAAGTAAGAGGCTATGAGGCGTTTTAGGAAATGTTTCTCTTTCTCATGTTCAATATTGTGCTATAGAGTTATAGCGAGTTTTCACCCCTAACGATTGTTCTTTGTTATGCTAGATCATGTCAAATACTCAAGGACGAAGGGCTCAAACTCCCAAGGAATAACCCACCAATGGTGAGCTCCAGGATGCTCTTACTATGCTTGCCTAAGTGGTGGACAGCCAAGTCAATCAGGGACCCAAGTTCCTCATGCTACTACCCTGGGAGCTAGAGTAAGAGACTTCATGAGGGTGAATTCTCTCGCTTTCTATGGGTCAAAGGTGGATGAAGATCCACAAGAATTTGTTAGTGAGGTCTACAAAATCTTGAATATCATGGGTGTTGGGCCGAATGAAAAGGCGGAGTTGGCGACGTACCAACTCAAAGGAGTAGCTCAAATATGGTATGATCAATGGAAGGGTGAGAATGGGGTTGGTAATGTGGTGCTTTAGGAGAGTTCAAAAATTGGCTTTCCTTAACCGCTTTTTCCTTCATGAGCTTAGGGAAGCTAAGTTGGTCGAGTTTATGAACTTGAAACAAGGTGCTATGAGCATGAGGGAGTATGCCCTCAAGTTTAATCAACTTTCAAAGTATGTTCCTCATTTGGTGGTTGATCCTAGATCTAGGATGAATAAGTTCGTGATGGGGTCTCCGACTTGGTAAATGGAGAATGTCAGTCTGCCATGCTAAGCAGAAACATGGACTTGTCTCAGTTGATGACATATGCCAAGCAAATGGAGGAGGAAAAGATGAGGAAGAGAAGGGGGCATGAAGCTAAGAGGGCCCGACTTGAGGGTAAATTCCTAAAGGGTGCTAAATTTTGTCAAGGCCAAGGGCCTCCTCATGCTGCTATTAGGGTGTTTGCCAATGACTTCCCTAGACCTCAAGGTGTTGGTGGAGTGCCTCCTATTAATATATGCGCTAAGTGTGGAAGGAGCCATGGAGGCCTATGTTTGAAGGGTTCTAATGCATGCTATGAATGTTGGGACTTCGATCATAAGAAGGTAGATTGTCCAAGAAACCGTGGCAAGGTACGGGTTGCTAATGTGGTTCCATTGGGGAGAGATGGTCCTCAAGGTGTTTCTCTAAGGCACAATGGATTTTATGCTTGAAATGGAAGGCAAGCGGTTGGTGAGGTCCCCGATGTTGTAACCTATATGTTGAAAATCTTTGACTTTGATGTATATGCTTTGATTGATCCGAGTGCCACTCTTTCCTTTGTTATCCTCTTGTTGCTAAAAAGTTCCATGTTGTCCCCGAGTTGTTGCATAAGTCTTAGGAAGTGTCTACTCCTATTGGTGTCTCTATTGTTGCTAGGAAAGTTTGTAGGAGTTGTACTATTTGCATTTTACATAAGTTGTTACCTTGTGATCTTGTTGAACTAGACATGGTAGATTTTGATGTCATACTTGGGATGAATTAGTTGCATGCGAACTATGCTTCTATTGATTGTAGAAGCCATAGGGTCAAGTTTCAGTTTCCTAATGAACCCATCCTTGAGTGGGAGTGTCAAGATGTGGTGGTCAAGGTAGATTCATTTCATGCATTAAAGCCCGTAAGTTGATTTCTAAGGGGTGTTTGTATCATCTTGTGAGGGTTAAAGATATGGAGTCCAAAGTCCCTTCCATTAAGTCAGTCACCGTTGTAAATGAGTTTCTTGATGTCTTCCCAAATGACCTTCCCAGTTTCCCTCCCGAAAGGGAGATAGATTTTGGGATAGAACTCTTCCCCGACACTCAACCTATCTCCATTCCCCCTTACCGTATGGCCCCAATGGAATTGAAGGAGTTAAAGGAACAATTGAAAGTTTTGTTGGAAAAGGGATTTATTAGACCTAGTCAATTACCTTGGGTGCTCCGGTGTTGTTTGTGAAAAAGAAGGATGGGTCACTTAGAATGTGCATTGACTACCGGCAACTCAATAGGGTCTATAAAGTATAGGTATCCTCTTCCAAGGATTGATGACTTATTTGACCAATTGCAAGGGGCTAGCTTCTTCTCTAAGATTGATCTTCGATCCGGGTACCATCAAGTGAGGGTGAGGGAGTGTGATATTCCCAAGACGGCCTTCTGGACTAGATATGGCCATTATGAGTTTTTTGTGATGTCGTTTGGGTTGACTAATGCACCATCCATCTTCATGGACCAAATAAATAGGGTCTTCAAAGCTTACCTTGATTACTTTGTTATGGTCTTCATTGATGATATATTGATCTATTCGCGTAGTAAGGAGGAGCATATGGGTCATTTGAGGGTGGTGTTGCACAGATTGAAGGAGGAGAAATTGTATGCTAAATATGATGAGTGTGGATTATGGTTGAAGGAGGTTGCATTTTTGGGTCATGTGTTGTCAGGGGATGGTATAAAAGTGGACCCTCAGAAAATCGATGTGATTAGGAGTTGGCCTAGACCATTGACCCCGTCGGATATTAAGAGCTTCTTGGGCCTTGGAGGTTACTATAGAAGACTTGTGAATGGGTTCTTCTCCATTGCTTCCCCTCTGACAAAATTGACTCAAAAGAAGGTTAAGTTTGTGTGGACCGATGAATGTGAGAGAAGTTTTCAAACATTGAAAGATATGCTTGTGTCTGCTCCTATATTGTCACTACCGGATAGACTTGAGGGTTTTGTTGTGTATCTAGATGCATCTAGAGTTGGTTTGGATGGTGTGCTAAGGCAAAATAGTAAGGTCATAGCTTATACTTCTAGACAACTTAAGGTACATGAAAGGAACTACCCTACCCATGATCTAGATTTGGTCGCCGTTGTGTTTGCATTAAAGATTAGCGTCATTACTTGTATGGGGTGCATGTTGATGTCTTCACCAATCATAAGAGCCTTCAATATGTCTTCACTCAAAAAGATCACAACTTGAGACAAAGAAGGAGGCTAGAACTTCTCAAAGATTCTGACATAAGTGTGCATTATCATCCGGGTAAAGCAAATGTGGAGGCGAATGCTTTGAGTCAGGTGTCCATGGGTAGCCTTGCTCATGTTGATGGCGGTGATAGGGATATGGCTAGGAAGATGCATAGATGGGATAGATTTGGGGTTAGGTTGGAAGAGGTTGGTGATGATGGTGTTGTAGTTATAGATGGGTCTACGTATTCTTTGGTTGATAGGGTGATAGAAAAACAAGATCTCGACTCCTTTTTTGAATTGAAGTCCTTGGTGAAAGAGGGCAAAGTAGAGGTTTTCTCCCAAGGGGAAGATAGTGCCCTTAGTTACCAAGGTAGGTTGTGTGTGCCTTGTGTTGATGCTTTGAGGGAGAAGATCCTTGATAAGGCCCATAATTTTTCTTGTTCTATCCACCTCGGCTTCACCAAAATGTATAGAGACTTGAGAGATGTGTATTGGTGGGGAGGCATGAAAAGGGACATTGCCAAATTTATTTTCAGTTGCCATAGTTTTCAACAAGTCAAAGCCGAACATCAAAGGTCGGGTGGCCTAACCCAAGACATAGAGATTCCCACATGGAAGTGGGAGGTGATTAATATGGATTTGTGGTTGGGTTGCCTAAGACTAGAAAAGGTTTTGATTCCATTTGGGTGGTGGTTGATATGATGATGAAATCGGCTCACTTTCTACCAGTCAAGACCACATATGGCGCTGTAGAGTATGCAAGATTGTACATCCATGAGTTATTGAGGTTGCATGGGGTTCTTTTGTCCATCATATCGGATCGTGGTTCACAATTCACTTCACACTTTCGGAGGTCCTTTCAAAGGGGTCTTGGTACCAAAGTTCACCTTAGTACGGCCTTTCACCCCCAAACGGATGGACAAGCCGAAAAAACCATTCAAACACTTGAGGACATGCTAAGGGCTTGTGTATTGGAGTTGAGGGGTAGTTGGTATGACCATATTCCTTTGATTGAGTTTGCCTACAACAATAGCTATCACTACAGTATCAGTATGGCTCATTTTGAGGCTCTTTATGGGAGACATTGTAGATCACCGGTTGGTTGGTTTGAGGTTTGAGAGGTAGCTTTATTGGGACCGAATCTAGCTATGGAGGCTCTTTAGAAGGTTAGTATGATTAGAGAAAGGTTGAATACCACTCAAAGTCATCAAAAATCTTATGCTGATGTGAAAAGAAGAGACTTTGAATTCAAAGTGAGTGATTAGTTTTACTTGAAGGTTTCTCCAATGAAGGGTGTGGTCTGTTTTGGTAAAAAGGGGAAGTTGAGTCCAAGATATGTTGGTCCTTATGGGGTCGTGAAAAGGGTCGGCAAAGTAGCTTATGAGTTGAAGTTTCCTAGTGAAATGAATTTGGTTCATCCAGTGTTTCATGTCTCTATATTGAGGAAATACATTGGTGATCCTAATGCTATTGTGCCTCTTGATGTTGTTGGTGTAGGTGATCCAGTTGGTATTGCTTCCTTGATGGATATTCAGGCTATAATCAGATCACTATTGCTCTAGAGGATCAGGAGAAGACAAAATTTACATGCCCCTATGGTACTTTCACATTCAAGAGGATGTCGTTTGGGTTGTGTAATGACTCAGCGACATTCTAGAGATGCATGTTGTCCATCTTCTCTTACATGATGGAGGATAAAATTGAAGTCTTCATGGATGACTTTAGTTTTGTTGGAGACTCATTTGAGGATTTTTGAAGAACTAGGTGTTGTTTTGTAATGATGTGAGGAAAGCCACCTAGTGCTAAAATGGGAGAAGTGTCACTTCATGGAGAAGGAGGGCATTGTTTTGGGGCACAAAATATCCAAAAAAGGGATCGAGGTCGACAGAGCTAAAGTGGAGGTAATTGAGAAGCTTCCCACACCCATCTTAGCTTAGGGTGTGAGGAGCTTCCTAGGGCATGTAGGATTCTACCGAAGGTTCATAAAAGATTTCTCTAAAATTGCACACCCCTTGTGCAAGTTTCTAGAGAAAGATGTTAAGTTCGTGTTCAATGATGCGTGCCTGCCTCAAAGCCTTTGAAGAGTTGAAGAAAAGATTGATTTCAGCCATGATTATTGTAGCTTCAAACTGGTCCAATACCTTTGAAATCATGTGAGATGCAAGTGGGGTTGCGCTAGCTGTAGTATTAGGACAGCTCCAGGAGAAGATATTACATCCCATATACTATGCTAGCACTAAATACAGCCCAGAAGAATTACACTTTCACTGAGCAAGAGTTACTCATCGTGGTCTTTGCATTCGAGAAATTTAGGTCATTTCTGTTGGGGGTCAAAGTGGTGGTGCATACTGACCACTCAGCTCTAAGATACTTGATGGCAAAGAAGGATGCCAAACCAATATTGATGAGATGGGTACTTGATCACGCCCAAGTTACACCTCTCTTTTGAGAATAAAGTGGTCATTGTCAAATACAAATCTTAACCAAGGTTAGGGTTGAATCCCCCAGAGAATACAAAGACTCACAATGACTTCACCAATACAAATTCAAGTAATTAACAACTCAATTCCTCGAATCGGGGGGTTTGCAATGTTTAAAAAGAAGATAAACTAAACTAACTATCACAGGAGACAATCAATAATAGAGATCAACTTGGTATTGTGTTCCCCATGATTCACCAACTCAATATCCCTAGATAACCTAATTCTCAACTAGAGTATAGCATGGAGGATAGTAATTTAAGTTCACTAAGCCCTTTGATCAAAGGTGAGAGGCAAATTTCATTATGTGACTTGGCCCATCTCCATAGTGTGCAATACTAACCATTACCTATAGTCCCAGTCAACCTCCCCCTTGTCTAGTTCGGTTGATTAGACGAGAGCACATCATCGAATACTGTTAATCAATCTCTTTTCCTATTCATTACCACTATGATTGGGAAGGCAACACTAGAAAAGTTCTAATGTTAACCACCACTAGAAAACATACAAAACAAAGAGAATTGATTAATACATGCAAATACCCATGCCAAGAATTAGAAATTATCTAGGTTTATTTGGTTAGATCTTAATGGTTCCTACAAGCCCAAGTTGTGGATTTTGCTACTCATGGTACGAGTAGATAAAGAAATTATGAAATGAGAAAACATAATTAAACACTTATCCAATTAAATTGAATTAATTGAGAATCACAAGGTTTGTTGATCCAATTAATTCACAAGTGTATTCTCCCCCAAAACTGAGGTCTCCAAGTACAAAGCCCTAAACATACTTTCTAATGATTTTCTCTATTATACTCCCCTAAAAAATAACCTAAAAAGTACTATTCATAGTAAGTACAAATAAGGCCTAAAAAATAGAAAATCTGGTTGGCGACATTCTACGGAAGGTCCTTACAACTCGTAAAGTTATTTACGAGTCGTAATCAAGGTCTCGTATTCAGCATCTTGAATCTTGGACTTCACTACCACGAATCCACTTTACAAGTGATAGGCTGATTCACGACTCATATTGCACTCTCGTAGACTTCATCTGCATCAATTGGTCCTTCACTGGAGATCTTCACGAAACCTCTCTATACGATTCATAGAGTGATCTATGACTCGTATAGAGGTCTCATATGGATGAAGTTTAGAAATCATCCTTCACTAGAGTTTGGAACGAAACCCTTCTCTACGACTCATAGAATGACCTATGATCTGTAGAGGCTCTCATAAGTCACCAAAAACCAGAAAAGACTTAAATTTTGCCCCAAAGTCATGCCAACCTGCTTTCCTACAAACTAAACACCAAAAACACATAAAACCCATAAATGTCTCATTGAGAACACACAAAATCCTATGTTTTAAGTATCAAATATGTTGTATTTTGACACCTCATCGGCACCCTTAAAATTGTTGCTTGTCCTCAAGCAACAACTCAATCTATATAGACAATACAGTAACACATAGACCTTAACTCAATGGCATACATCACACACAATTCAAACTCAGGTACCCACACCAAATTTTCAAAAGAAGATCAGATAGCTATTTATCAAACCAAAATAGAGTGGTGCATTTGACAACACAACTATGACAAGAAATGGAATATCAACAGTCCACAATCCCTGAACAAGTTAAATGCTAACAATGCAATGCAAGGGTCCTCACAGAAAAAAGCCCCATTTTTGACACTCAATGATTATTTCAAAATTTATCTTTGGGACAATGCAAAAACACTCACTCTCACAATAAATATTCATTCATAATGACTAATACCATAGGCTTTCCCCTATGTTCATGACTTAAACTTTCAACTAACTGGACTAGGATCACTTTAGGGCTTTTTAGGCTTGTAACGTAGGCTAAGGGAGCTTTGGTATGGCATTTTGGAATAATAGTCAGTAAAGGCTATCCTTGAACTACATTTGTCATAACTTTCACCGTAACAACTCTAATTATTTCACCTAATTTTCCCTTTTTCCACATTCAAGCTTTTTCGGGTGTTTTCTTCACATTTTTTAACTTTTGCCTCATTTTTACACTTTATTTTTCTTTTTACGCTCAATGTATGGCTTTTTTTGTACACCTGGTACCTGATTTTTCTTCTTTTTATTCTCCTCATTCCCAACTTACCATCTTATCTTTGTGATCTTACCCCTACACCAGCCACCCTCAACTTAGGCTTTTAACTTCTATTGAAGTACACAATATCTATTCCCCGAACTAGGCCACTTTTGGTAGCCACCCTCAACTTAGGCTTTTTGCCTCAATCAAGGTTCACAATGCTCAAGGACAGACCTGGGCCAATCTCAAGATTTTTCACTAGACGAGGTTAAGCTAATTGGGTGTTTCTAAAAGAATTGGTATATGTAAGGCTAAAATTTTTGGAACAAGGGATAATACTTCATTTGGTTGGTCATTTTAGGCTAAAGTGGAATAATTAAAGAACAGAGGCCTAAGATCCCTTCCTAATCTATTTAATCTATAATCTAGCTTAGAGTAACAGGGCAAGTTCTGAATTAGCACAAAATACATGAATCTAGCAAAATAAGGTTACACTCACATGGCATTGCACCCATCATATCTCAATTACCCTCACTTATCAGAACAACTATTGCCAAACACCCAAACATGCATGGTTGCTATTTAACTACTAATCAAATTTTTAGTGGGTACCATTTCTCAAAACAAAACATAAAAACGTGCTATATGCCATAAATATTAGTACTATATGGTATAAATATTATCTAACCATCCTAAACGTGTCGGTTCAATAGAAATTGAATATCCACGAGGAAAAAGTATACATGCAAGAAAACCTTAGGATAAAATTTTGGGGTAGTTGTGGACCATAAGCTACTCAGACTTCACTAAGGCCTATAACTACCCACACCCCATCGAAAAAGATGTGCATTGTCCCTAAAGCACAACATCAAGCAAAAACAGAATACGTAGGGGTCAAAATCACACATCGGTGCCTAAGCGCCACGGTCCACCATGGGTTGTCTCCCAAGCAGCGCCTAATTTGTAGTCGCAGCATGATATAGCTATCATGAGTACTCAAACTTCCTCAAGATCCTATTCTTTAACTGTCTTGATCTCTTCCACATTCCAAGGTATGGCTTGACTCTTTGGCCATTTACTTTGAAAGTACCTCCACTTCGCCTCTCCAATTCAATGGCCCCATGATCAAAGACGCATGCTGCCCAAAAGGTTCCCAACCATTTGGATTTGAGCTTCCTGGGGAACAACTTTAGTCTGGAATTAAAGAGTAGCACCAAGTCCTCTGGTGTGTATTGGCAGTTTTACATGCGGTAGTCACGTTGTATTTTCATTCTTTGCTTATACAAGGCTGAGCTCTCATATGCTTTCAATCAAAATTCATCAAGCTCATTGAGTTGGTTCAATCTAGAGGTAGCTGCATCATTCCAATCCAGATTCAACTTCTTCAATGCCCACATTGCTTTGTGCTCAAGTTTCACTAGAAAATGACATGCCTTCCCAAAGATAAGTTGATAAGGGGACATGCCTACAGGGGTCTTGAATACAATTTGGTATGCCCATAATGCATCATCCAACTTTCGTGACCAATTTGTTTAGTTTGCATTCATAGTCTTAGGTAAAATAAAATCTGTTTAATTAACCTATTTGACAACTTCCACTTGCCCACTCGTTTGGGGATGATAAGGAGTCGCCACCCTATGTTTCACTCCATACATTTCAAGAAGAGCTTTAAAAGGTATATTGCAGAAGTGAGGACCTCTATCTCTGATGATAGCCTGAGGAGTACCAAATTTCGAGAAAATATTCCTTTTCAAGAATGTTGTGACACTTTTCCTAGCATTGTTAGGTAGAGCCATGGCCTTCACCCACTTTGATACATAATCCACTGCAACTAAGATGTACATTTTTCCATGTGACCTAACAAATGGTCCTATGAAATCTATCCCCCACATATCAAATAACTCAATTACCAAAATAGGATTTAGAGAGAGCTCATGCTGCGAGTAACCCCACCTTCTCTTTGGCACCTATCACAAGATTTGGCATAGTCATGGGCCTCTTGGTAGATGGTGGGCCAATAATACCCACATTGTAAAATTTTGTTGGCTGTTCGAATCCCACTATGATGTCCACCAACCAATGACAAGTGGTATGCCTCAAGTATGCTCATCATTTTAACCTCAGGAACACAGCGACGAATAATCCCATCTGCACATATATGGAATAAGTATGGGTCATCCCAAAAGAAGTTCCTCACATCATGCATAAACTTTCGATGTTGATGTGTGTTTAAGTCTTGGCATGATATCACAGACTAAGTAATTTGCATAATATGCAAACCAAGGTATCAGATCATGCGATGCAGCCAACACTCTCTCATCAAGGAAGGAATCATTTATCTCAAATCTATCATCAAATTTCATCATTACCCTGTCTTCCAATCTGGATAGGTGATCTGCAACCTGATTGTCTGTCATTTTTCTGTCAACGACATCAAGGTTGAACTCTTTCAAGAGAAGTACCTATCTCATCAACCTTGGTTTCACATACTTTTTAGAGATAAAATATTTAAGTGCCGAGTGGTCTATATGCACCATTACTTTGGCTCCCAACAGACAAGATCTGAACTTTTCGAATGCGAAAACCAACGCGAGTAACTCTTGTTCTGTGATAGTGTAATTCTTCTGGGCCGTATTTAGGGCCTTGTTGGTATAATATATGGGATGCAATATCTTCTCCTTTCATTAGCCTAATACCACACCTAGAGCCACCCCACTTGTATCGCACATGATTTTAAAGGGCTTGGACCAGTCTGGAGCCACAATAATTCGTGTTGAAATCAACCTCTTCTTTAGCTCTTTAAAGGCTTCCATACATGCACCATCAAACATGAACTTAGCTTCTCTCTCCAATAATTTACACAATAGGTGTGAAATTTGAGAGAAGTCTTTTATGAACCTCCGATAGGATCCTGCATGTCGCAAGAAACTCCTCACACCGTTTAATGAGATGGGTAGTGGAAGCTTCTCAATCACCTGAACTTTAGCTCTGTTGACCTCAATGCCTTTGCCAGATATCATATGTCCCAACACAATACCCTCTTTCACCATCAAATGACACTTTTCCTAGTTTAGCACCACATGACTTTCTGCATATCTTTGCAACATGTCATGTAGGTGTGCCAACAAATCCTCAAATGAGTTTCCAACCATACTAAAATCATCCATGAAGACTTCAATAGTACTCTCTACCATGTCTAAGAAGATGAACATCATGCATCTCTGAAATGTTTTTGGGGCATACACAAGCCAAATGGCATCCTATTAAATGCGAAGGTGCAATAGGGGCATGTAAATGTGGTCTTCTCCCGATCCTCCGAAGTGATCATGATCTGATTATAGCTGAAATACCTATCGAGAAAGCAGTACCACCCCTTTTCTGCTAGTTTTTCAAGCATCTAATCCATGAATAGCATGGGAAAGTGATCTTTCTCTGTCGAGGCATTGAGTCTATAATCCATGCATATCCTCCATCTTGTGACTGGCCTCATTGGGATCAATTCATTTTTAGGATTAGGTACCACTGTAATGCCCCCTTTTTTCGGAACACACTGCACTGGGCTCACCCATTCACTATCTTCGAGTAGCTACATTACTCCTACATCCAACTATTTAATTATCTCTTTGTAACAACCTCTTGCATAGGAGGGTTTAGATGTCTTTGATGCTCAATGCTCGAATTGTAGTCCTTGACTAACTAGATTTTGTGTGTACATACCCCAGGAGGGATACCAATAATGTCTACAATAGTCTATATGATGGCCTTCTTAAATTGTTTGAGACCTATTACAAGGGCATTCCCTTGTTCATTATTCAAATCTACAGCTATTATGACCAGCAAAGTGTTGTTGACTCCCAACAATGAATGTTTCAAATGTGCTGGAAGTGCTTTCAGTTCTCACACCGGTGGGTCTTCATGGAAGGCTTTATGGGTGGTGACTCCCGATTCTGCAAGTCTAGCTCTAGTTTAGTTTGGCATCTAGGACCATAAGACACTCCTAGAGCATTTACTGTCTCCTCATAGCCTGGGATACTATCACTGTCGAAGTTCATCAGTACTGCCTCCAAATTGTCAACACCTAGTCTTATCTCAAGTTGTATCTCTGGCTCAGCATCATCAACAGTCTCGATAACCAAAACAACTCTCATATCATTGTCATTCCTTGCTCATTGACATACATTGAACACGACGTTATCCTTCCCAAATCTGAATTTGAACAGACCCTTCTCCATATCCACCAAGGTGCGGCCAATAGCTAAGAAATGCCTTCACAAAATAATAGGAACTTCAAAATCAATATCACAATCAGGGATCATAAAATCTGTAGGGAATATAAATTTTTCCAATTTTACCAACATATCATAGAGTATCCCTAGAGGCTTCTTCACCGTTCTATCCACCATCAATAACTGCATATTAGTTAGAGTAGGGTCTCCCAAACTAAGCTTCTTATAGACCATAAGAGGCATTAAATTGATACTAGCACCCAAATCACATAGTGCCTTTGCGAACTCCACATATCCTATAGTGCAAGGTATAGTGAAAGCACCTGGGTCTTCATAGTTTTGAACCAAGGACTTAGTAGTGATAGCACTTCAATGTTGAAGCTCTTGAGAAAGCTCTTGACTCACTGTGCACTTTTTGGTAACCCAATCTTTCATATACTTATGCGGCACTTTCTTCAAAGCTTCGATAAGAGAGATGATGATGGATAGTTGCTTAAGCATAGAGGGAAAGTGTTTAAACTTACCTTTCTCCTCTCTCTTCTTGAGTCTTTGAGGGAAAGAAGGAGGAGGTCTTAGGACGAGTTTATGCCATTGTGGCTCCTTAGCTACCTCACACCCCATCTTTGACACAATCATCTCCTTCAACCACACCCTTATCTGCAACTATATTCTCACGAACATCTTCTACCTCAACCAGCAAAAGACGATCAATGGTACTCTTGCCACCTCTAGTAGTAACCACCATGCATTACCCTTTAGTCTTTGTAAGGTAATATACCCTTTTGAAGCTGATTCAACTTAGTTGTCACTTGACCAAATTATTACACAAATTGTTTGATAGCCACAGAATGAGATTCTAACTTTTGATTATGCTTAAAATATTAAATTTCATGCCCTTTAGAGTTCCATCTTGTGTCTCGGCCTTCATCAACAAATGACCAAACATCTCCTCAATTCATGAATTGTTTGTACCAATATCATGATTATGTGGTGGCATATATGGAACATTTCTGAAAACATCTCTTCTGCCCTAATCTTCTTCAGGACCCCTATTTCTCTCATAATAACCATATCGATTTTCTCTATAAGCTCCATCTCTACCATAGTTCTGACCTTGGTTTCCTTGACATTGGAGCCAATAGTCCTGCTTGGACTCTTGGGCTTTGGTCTAGAAAACCCCCATCTGATCATTCACAAAGCAAGCATCCTCCTCAAAATAAGACTCCTCATACATGGTTGCATGTGGAGGTTAATGAACTACCACATTCAGTCTTTCCAAATTCTTCTTGGTCACAACATCCATGGTTGTGCGAAGTTCAGTAAGTTGTTGCATAATCTCCTCATTAATCTTGGCTTGCTCCGAACCAATATTGACAGCACATGAACTCCTCATGGAAGCTCTATCCAATTGTACCCATGCACAATTAGTTTTGACCACTTGCTCCATATGTTCGGCAATTCTTGCATATGGTTGATCTAAAAACATGCCCCCCATAATGGTGTTGGCACAGGCTTGACTATTCGCATCAAGGACACGGTAAAAGATCTCCATAAAGGCATCATTAACTATCTTGTGGTTAGGGATGCTCCTGAAACACTTAGTAAACTGCTTCCATGTAGTGCTAATCAAATCACCAAGAAGTTGCTCAAAGTTGTTGATCTGATCCTTTAACTTGAGCTTTTTCAATTTAGGAAAGTCCCTCTCCAAAATAGTCTTCTGCAAATCTGCCCAACTAGTGATTGAACTATGTTGGAGCTCAGATATCCATACGCAGCATTGCTTGTAAGAGATAAGGGGAAAACACGAAGTACCAGAGCATGCATAAACAGATTATGTGTCCCAATCACACTCTTACAAGCAAATGTCACATTGTGCAAGTGGCTTTGTGGATCCTCTGATGGTAAGCCCGCAAATAGCCCACAGTTCTGCAGTATCTGAAGTAACTCACTAGAAACTGTGAACTTTGTGTCAGCCAGTAGTGGTGGCAACACAATGGCTCCTATCACATCCATAGCCATAGGGCTCAGCCTATACTGATTCCATTAATAAGCATTGTCATTTAAATCCTAAGGTTATGGAATTTTCTCCAAAGGGTGTGATTTTTCATTCCAATTATTATCATTAACATTTCAATTCAAGGTTGCATTACCCGCAATGTTAGCATTTTCTTGGGCCATTCTTTTTGTAAATCCTGGGATCTCTGGATCAAATGGAGTTAAGGGATTGCCTTGACACCTAGTGTTGGGCATACACTACTAGTATACCCCGCAAATAAACAAAACAAAAACAAAAATAAAATACAAGAGAACTAAGGATTAACACTTGAATTACAATCACTACTGAATTCAATTAAGTCTAGTTGTATTCCCCACCAACAGCGCCATAATCTTTGATCACGCCCAAATTACACCTCTCTTTCAAGGATAAAGCAATCATTGGAAAATATAAAATCTAACCAAGTTTAGGGTCGAATCCCAAAAACAATAAAAAGACTCATAATGAATTCACCAATACGTAATTCAAGTAATTAACAACTCAATTCCCTAAAGGGGGGTTTGCAATGTTCAACAAAGAAGATAAACTAAACTAACTATCACAAGAGACAATCAATAATATAGAACAACTTGGGCATTGTGCTCCTCATGATTCACAAATTCAATATCCCCAGATAACCAAATTCTCGACTAGAGTATAGCATGCAGGACGGTAATTTAAGTTCACCAAGCCCTTTGGTCAAAGGTGAGAGGCTAATTTCTCTATGTTACTTGGCTTATCTTCATAGTGTGCAATACCATCCATCACTTATAGTCGCAGTCAACCTCCCCTTGGTCTAGTTCGGTTGATTAGATGAGCACTCATCATCGAATCTTGTTAATCAATCTTGTTTCCTATTCATTACCGCCAGGATCGGAAAGGTAACATTAAGAAAGTTCTAATGTTGGCCACCACTAGAAAACGTGTAAAACAAAGAGAATTGATTAATACATGCAAATACCCATTGCAAGAATTACAAATTATCTAAGTTTACTTAGTTAGATCTTCATGGTTCCCACAACCACAAGTTGTGGATTTAGCTACTCATGTTATGGGTAGATGAAAAAATTATGAATTGAGAAGATAGATCTAAACACTTACACAATTGAATTAAAGAAGAAGAAAATCCAAAATTAATTGAGCATCACAAGGTTTGAAGATCCAATTAATTCACAAGTGTATTCTCCTCGAAAATTGAGGTCTCCAAGTACAAAACCCTAAAAGTACTTTCTAATGACGTTCTTTACTGTACTGCCCTCAAAAATAACCTAAAAAGTACTATTTATAGTAAGTACAAATAAGTCTTAAAAAATAGAAAAACATTGGCTTTCTAGTTCAAGTATGCATGATTAGGAAGTATGTTTTGCCTTTAGGGCTAAGTATGCATGTGAATGATTTTTGAACGACCCTAAAAAGTGCCCGAAAAGGTGCCTCGGAAGTGCCCATAATCATAATTTCTATATATCTCAAAATTCGTCTGTGATATCAAAAATCCAACTTCATATTCTTGTTCAGGGGGGAAATTGAGTGAGGAATAGGTCTATACCAGATTTTAGAGGAATCGTATCAAAAGTTAAAATTCCAAAAATTTGGAATTCCAGTATTGATCCGTGATGGTACCGCAGCGTGCAGCCGTCACGGACCAGTGTTATTTCGTGCCAATTTTTTAATCTCAATCAATAGCTTTGGATTGTTGTGCCTAAGCCTTGCCATGCGTAAAAACACCTATACTTAGCTATATTTCAACACCATATCATACAAGGCATTCCCCAATACTCCCTCAAACACTTAGACAACTATTTCAATCAAACTTCAAGTGCCAAATCTCATTCTAGATCTTAAGGAATTCTCTCAAGCTTCAATT
>JAPFFP010060428.1:0-27091 GCA_026153255.1 Solanum medicagineum | reverse complement strand
TGCAGGTGGGTTTAGTCAGTAAAACAGAGGAAACTCTGCCGAAATTTCGGTAGAATTTGGTAAACAGTTTAAGGGTCTTTGTAATTTAAGTTTAGCTCAAGCGCCTAATCGGCATGAGTCACGGCCCCGGGGTGGGGACGTGACAGTAGAGTTTATAGAAGTTGATGAATAGTTGAGAGTTCTAGATTATCGAGTAAGTATTGAGATGATTCTTGTGTCTATTCGTGTATTAATTTCCATCTCTACTCATCATTCGAGGACGAATGATCCCAAGGGGGAGATAATGTAACACCCCATTAAATTACCAAAATACCCCTAGAATGGAATCGTGTACATAACGCATCTTCCCAAGCTCCAATGGGAAATCTGAGATCGAATTTGTGATCAGCGCGAAAAATTGAGTGTCGAAATGGCCCGACCCGAATTTAGAGCAATCGAGTCAAAAATATTTTTTTCGTGATTAAAGTAGAAACAATGAGAGTGCGTACCTAGCACGTGATGCGCCTGGGGTGCAGACTTGCACTTGGCTTTTCTTTCAATTTCTTGAAAATAATGTATTTTGAGAAATTCGTGAAATACACATGTCTGCGCCCTAGGCGTGTCACGGACATGATATTACGGGATCAAATTATATTCTTTAATTTGGAAGGGCACTTTGGTCATTCCCCAACCTATCCTAAGTCCCAAAAACGTGTTAAAGGAACATTTTCATCATATTAAGGGTTTCAAAAGCCCATTTTTCTAGTTTCTAAGCCAAGGTTCTTGAAGAGAAAGAAGAGAAAGCTTGGGGATTTCAAGATTTGGAGTCAATTCCTCAAAGAAGATTAAGGTGTTCTTCATCCCAGGTATGTAAGGCTAAACCAAAAATATGAGATCATTCTCCCATGTGCCCTATAGATGGCCATAGATGAGTGGAGAGTCCATGAGTCCCCATATATGATTCTTAAAGTATTATCTTGATTAAATTCATGAAAACTATATTACTTACTTGTATTTTCATACGTTGATGATCATCATAAACTTGTTTTCTTGAATTGAATACTTTTCATGAGATATTGTATAAACCCTATATGTTAACTTTTGAAAGCATGCAAGAATAAACTTAGGAGATGAGTCTAGAACCTTGATGATATAAATGTGCTTGTTGCTGCGGTTCTAGTCCTGAATTGGGTGTCTTGATGATGATGTTGATGAGATTGATATCTATAGAGTCTTAAAGATGTTGAATTTAATCTTAACAGAATGTTCCTAATCCATAGAGTTGATAGTTGATGAGATGAGTTGGCGTTCTTTGTCCCAAAGAGACTAAAGGATGAATAATCTTGATTTTTGATGTCTTATGAGCATGTTTAGTCTTGGAAGGAGTATTGTGCACCGAAATGAGAAAGAGTGAGTCCGGATCGCACTCATTAACTACATGGCCAACGTAGGAGAGGATTACACCGTGAAAGTGGACATTTTCTTAGTCCCAAAAGAGGAATTGATGTTCCTGTGGATATACCGATGGGGATATCTTTTACCCTGGCAAGGTACTGGAAAGATGTGGCAAAGACATCGCTTCGTTATATCATCATCCGCTCATAGGTGATGGTTGTTGATTAGAGAAACTCTCAGATAGGTTCCATGTCGACAGTACTCTGATGTTGATGTGATGGTATGAATCTTGATTGATGCTGGTGAGTTTTCATCAATTACTTAATAGAGCTGAGATGAGTATCTTTATGAGTTGATGTTATTCCCTATTATCTTATCTATACTATATATATTCAGTTACTTGACATACCGTACATTCTATGTACTGACGCTACTCGGTGCTGCATCATTTCATGATGCAGATACGGGTGAAAGAGAATTTCAGCGGGCGAATCATTGAGGTTTAGAGATTTCTAGTCCTAGAGATTTGGTGAGTCCTCACCTACTTTCAGAGGATATCATTTATTTTACTTTCGCATGACTTGAGTTATTTTGCTTTTTAGTTTGTGGTAGCCATGGCTTTTTATGGTACCATCATAGACTATAGAAGTAGAGGCTTCATAGACATAGATATGATTGTTTGATGTTGGGGTCTTCTCCCTTTCTAAACTGAGTTTCCTTGATTCTATCTTAAGTTATGGATATTGAGACTAGTCTTGTGGCCTACGACCCATATTTTGATGTATATGTGATGAGGTAGAGTTTTCCACTGTTATAAATTTGGTGTTCCTGATGTCTTCCGCTGATTTATTAATTGAATGACTGTGATGAGGCCAGGTGATTCGCTTGGGGACTAGCAATAGTCTCTGTGTTCCAGTTACATCTAGGGTACCCTCATGGGGCGTGACAACTTTGGTATCTTAACTATGGCTTGTTCCAAGTAGACACTTTAACATCATTAAAAGTGTACCATTTAAACACAATTAAGTGATGTGGCAAGAGTGTGTACATCACACTGTCTCTAGAGAGTGACATCCAAAAATATATTTTATTATTACTTTTAAAATCCAATTTTATTTCTTTGATTTTTTATCATCATCAATACCATTACTCTTCATTCATGTGATAGGAATCTTTGTTGATTAAAAGATTTAAAATTTTATCTAGCGATTAAAACTTTAGATAACATTTATTTAATTGGGGCCAAACACATTCATCACCCCCTTTAACTTGCTCTTAATTTTTATTTTGGCACTCTATCTTGGTTGTTCCTTTTTAGACATTCAACTCTATTGTTTATGTACCATTTAAATAAAAAATGTTAATTTAATAATCTTTAACATTTTTACATATGCTCTTCAACTGAATTTTGCATTTTAAAAATATACGTTCATATGTTGGTTTTTGCAAAAAATAAAAAAAAAAATTGGTGGATGAATATTAATTTTGTTTTTTAAAAATACTTTCTTTTTGAGAATTCCTTTGTATTTTTGCATTAATAATAACTGTCAAAAGTGCATCAATTTTCTTTCTTAAAAAATCAATAACAACTCGATAAAGTCTGTCAAGTTTAACATTTCTTTAATAGCGTTATTAGCAATGAACAAGATTTTTTTTTGGCTTGTATTGAAGATGCGTTCTTTTTACCTGTATTCAGTTGAATGAAAAATTAGAATGCTACTATTTGAGTTAAATCCAAATAGCTTGTATATGAAAAAAAATATATGGTGTTATTTAATTTAATTGATTGTTTAAGAACGATAATCGACACAATTTGTCATGTCCTGAGAGCGTACGGTAGACGTAACTGGCACTCAAAGACTATTGCTAGTCCCCAAGAGAACCACTCAGTCTCAAGACAGTCATTCATTCAACTATACAATGAAAATCATTAGGGGACGAAGTAAATAGTATAGTGGGCATCTCAACTCAATCACATCTATAGTAAGAATAAGGGCCATAGGCCAAAACTAGTCTCAACATCCATGGTATAAAGTGTATTCAAGAAACTCATATTAAATTGGGAAAGATCCCAACATCAAAACTATCCTCTCTATATCTATGAAGCCTCTACTTCTATAGTTTAAGAAGGTACCATGACAGACCATCTACCACAAGCTCAAAACAATAAACTCAAATCATATGGAAAGAAATAAAACGTATCCTCCGAATACAGGGGAGGACTCACCAAATCTCTGGAACTAGAAATCTCTGAACCTAAAAACTTTGCCCTCTGAAGTCCTCTATCTTCCGTGTCTGCATCATGAATGATCACCAAGTGGTGTCAGTACATGGAACGTACAGTATGTAAAATAGCTTAATGAAACAATATAGGCAGAAATAACATGGAATAATCTCAACTCATAATATACTTACTCAGAATGATAGGCACTCATCTCAGGTAAGGATAAGAAGTAGAAAATAACTCATCAACATCAATCAAGACTGAAACCATCAACTCCATCAGAGTACTATCGGTGGCGAACCTAGCTGGGAGTTTCTTAGACCTATAACCATCACCTATGTGCCGGTGATGATACAACGAAGTAATGTCGTTGCGGCATCCTCCCAGATCCTTGCGGGGGTAAAGGGCGTGGCATCTATGGATCCATAATAAAATTAAGTCCTCTTTTAGGACTAAGGAAACATCCATTTTCATAGTCCAATACTCTCCTACGCTGCCCACGTAGTTATGAGTGCGAATGGGATTGACTCGTACTCATTTCGGTGCTCAATACTCCTCCCAGTACTCAATATGCTCATAAACATCAAACATCAAGATTTCTCATCATTTTAGTCTCTTTTGGACAAAAAACGTCAACTCATCGCATCAACTATCAACTCAACGGATCAGGAACATTCTTTTAGGATCAGGTTGAACCTCTTTAAGGACATCAATTTCATCAACATCCTCATCAATACACTCAATTCAGGACCGCAACCACAAGCACAAACACATTAATATGATCAAGGCTCTAGACATCAACCTCTAAGTTTCATTCTTGCAATCTTTAACAAAATATTATATTGTATTGTAGGAAATCATTCATAACAAATCATATATGCAGTAAATTAAGGAATTAATGGCCATCCACATAAGAAGTATGTAATATAAGTATAGGTTTTCTAGAAACTACTCAAAATTTACATATATGAACTCAATACATACGTCTATCTATCTACTCCAATTGTTGGGCACATGAAAGAACAATTCCATGCTTTAAGTTAGCCTTACATACCTGGGATGAAGAATAACTTAAGCTTCTTCAAAGAATTGACCCAAAATCTTGAAAATCTCAAGCTTTCTCTTCTCTTTTCTCTCAAGAACTCTCACTTGGAAGCAAGGAAAAATGAGTTTTGAAACCCTTAATCTAAAGAAAACTACCCTTATACATGATTTTGGAACTTACGAGGGCTTGGGAAATGACCAAAACACCCTTCAGAAATTGAAAGAAAAATTCACCTCGGAATAGCCCAGTCTGCGCTGGGCGCGCACCTATGTAATTTTTGACCGAAAACTTAAAACGTGTTGAAAATGTTTTTTTCTATGAAAATACATATAAATTGCATTTGTCAAACGTGTTTTATATGTAATTTTTCATAAATTACTTTTCGATCGATTTTTTTAATTTCGTAGAAAAAAATTGAAAAAGAATATAAGTGTTGGTTCATGTCCTAGGCGCGTTGCGCCTCGGGCGCACATCAACACATTTTTTGTTTTAATTATGAAAAATTATGCTTTGACTCGGTCGCTCTAAAATCCGATCAAGACCATTCAATTGTTTGTGCGGATCCCAAAATCAGTCTCAAATTATTCGTTGGAGCTTGGGAAGACGTGTTATACATGCGGTTCCATTCTAGGAGTATTTCGGTAATTTCATGAGGTGTTACATTATCTCCCCTTGGGATCATTCATCATCGAATAATGAGTAAAGGTGGAAATAAGGCAAGAGTAGACTCAAGATGCATCTCAATACTTACTCGACAACTCGAACTCTCAACTCTTCATCTGCATTCATAAACTTTACTCAGACCCGAGAATGGACACGTCAATTTAAGAATGAAAACATCAGTTAAGTTAAAGATAGGAACTTTACCTTCAACTTCATCATTATTTGGCACGAATAGATGCAGGTATTTAGTTCTCAAACCTTCCTCAACTTCCCATGTAACTACCTCAACAAATTTATTCTTCCATAGGACTTTGACGGAGGCTATCTCTTTGTTCCTCAGCTTACGAACTTGGCGGTCAAGAACTTAGGTTGGAATCTTGTAATAGGAAAGGCTATCCTTTACTCCCATACCCTCAACAGGTATCACCAAAAGTAGGATTGCCCAAGCACTTTCATCATCGAAACGTGAAATACCGGATGAAACTCATCCAACTCGAAAGGCAATTCTAACTCATAGGTGAACTTCCCAATCCTCCTCACAATTTGATAGGGATGATGTAGTGTGGAATCAACTTTCCCTTTTTACCAAATCTCATGACACCTTTCATGGATGACACTTTCAAGTACACCCAATCATCCACCTCAAATTCAATTCCCTTCTTTTCACATTAGTGTAAGATGTTTGGCGACTTTATCCTGTCCCTAACCTCTCTTTAATAACCTTCACCTTCTCCATGGACTGGTGGACAAGATCAGGTCCAATCAACTCAGCTTCACCAACCTCAAACTACCCAATCGGTGATCTACATCTTCTCCTATAGAAAGCCTTATAAGGGTCCATTTGGATACTTGCATGATAACTATTGTTATATGCAAATTCGATAAATGTCAAGTGGTCGTCCCAATTCCTCTTGAAGTCAAGGACGCAAGCCCTCAACATATCCTCCAAAGTCTGAAAGATGCGTTCAGCCTGACCATCTGTCTGAGGGTGGAATATTTACCTTGGTACCCAATCCCTTCTAAATGGATCTCCACAATTGGGAGGTGAATTGAGCCCCTCTGTCCGAGATGATAGGCAAGGGAACTCCATGCAACCTCACAATCTCACGAATGTGCAACTTAGCGTACTTCTCTTCTGTGTTAGTCATCTTAACTTCTAAGAAGTGAGCAGACTTGGTCATCCTATCCACGATTACCCATATCAAATCATGATGCTTTGGGGACCTTGGTAATTCGGTAATGAAGTCCATGTTGATTATCTCTCACTTTCACTCAAGAATTTCAAAGCTCTGTCTTGAGCCAATCCACATAGTCTTTGATGTTCAACCTTGGCCTGCAGAAATTGGGACACTTAGAGACAAACTCGGCAATATCCTTCTTAATTCCATTCCATCAATAGACTTCAAGTCATGGTACATCTTGGTGGAGCTAGGATGAATAGGATATCTAGAGATATAAGCTTCAATCATGATATTTTCTTAAACATCATCAACATTGGGAACACATAATCTACTCTGGTATCTCAACACTCTATCTCCCCCTTTGGAGAAGACCATCACCTTTTGCTTGTGGACAACTTCTTTTAGTTGGTGTAAGGTGGGATCTTAGTCTTGATTTTCTTTTACCTATGGCACTAAAGATGAAATAAGCCCATTCTGAATATTGACCCCACCTTTATTGTTTTCTTCAAGTTGTACTCATAAGCGGGCCAAGCTATGCACTTCCTTAGCCAACTCTTTATTTCGTTCCTCCACATGGGCAGTCCCACCCATAAATAACCTACTAAGAGCAAAAAGAATAATGTTAGCCTTACCTAGGTGGTAGAGAATGTTCATGTCATAGTCCTTGAGGAACTCCAGCTATCTCCTCTGCCGCAGGTTGAGCTCTTTCTGACTGAAGACATATTGCAAGCTCTTATGGTCAGTGAACACGTCCACATGCACTCCATATAAGTAGTAGCACTAGATCTTAAGTGCAAACACTACTACTACTGACTCAAGATCATGAGTCGGATAGTTTTTCTCATGAACCGTAAGTTGCCTGGAAGCATAAGCTATCACCTTCCTTCTTTGCATTAGTACACAACCCATTCCTACTCTAGATGCATCACAATATATCACAAGGTCTTTCGTCCCATCAGGCAAACTCAAAACTGGTGCGGTAGTCAGTCTAGTGTTCAACTCTTGAAAACTTCGGTCACATTCATCAGACCACTGAAACTTGGCCTTTTTCTGAGTCAACCTAGTCAATGGTGAAAACAAGGAAGAAAAACCATTAATAAATCTGTTGTACTAGCTTGCCAACCCTAAGAAACCTCTCATATCAGATGGAGAGGTCGGTCTAGGCCAGTTCTTAACCGCTTCAATCTTTTAGGGATCCACTCGAATACCATCGCCCGAGACAACATGACCTAAGAAGGCCACTGGCTTGAGCCAAAACTCATATTTCAAAAACTTTGCATACAACTCATCGTCTTTCAGGGTTTACAAAACCACTCTGAGATGATTGGCATGCTTCTCTTCATCCTTAGAATACACCAGGATGTCATCAATAAATATAATCACGAACATGTCAAGATACGATTTGAATACTCTGTTCGTCAAGTCCGTGAAGGCTGCAGGTGCATTAGTCAACCCAAAGGACATGATCAAGAACTCAAAATTTCTATACCTTGTCCTAAAGGCTATCTTTGATATATCACATTCCCTCACATTCAACTAATGGTAACCAGAGCTCAGGTCTATCTTGGAGAAACAAGTGGCACCCTGAAGTTGGTCAAATAGATCATCTATTTTGGGGAGGGGATACTTATTCTTTATTGTGATCTTGTTCAGTTACCTATAGTCTATGCAAGTATCCTTTATTGTGATCTTGTTCAGTTACCTATAGTCTATGCACATTCTGAGAGACCCATCTTTCTTATGCATGGATAGGACAGGAAAACCCAAGGAGAAACACTAGGCCTTATGAAACCCTTCACTAACAAGTCTTTTAATTGCTCTTTCAACTCTTTCAATTCGGCGGGGCCATCCTCTAAGGTGGCATTGAGATAGGTTGGGTATCGGGGAGAACATCAATCCCAAAGTCGATCTCCCTATCAGGAGGGACTCCAAGCAAATACTCAGGAAACAATTCAGGAAACTCATTTACAATCAGAACTGACTCTAGAGTATGAGGCTCAACATCAACAAACTTAACTCGCATGAGATGGTAAATTCAACCTTTAGAGATTAGTTTTCTGGTTCTAATATAGGAGATAAACTTGCATTTAAGTGCAACAGAATTCCCCTTCCACTCTAAGGCAGGTTCATTAGGGAATTGGAACTCAATAATTTGGGTCTTAAAATCAACGGAGGCATAACAGGCATAAAGCCAATCCATGCCAAGAATCACATTAAAGTCAACCATCTCCAACTCTACCAAGTCAGCCAAGGTATCCTTATGATAAATAGATACTACACAATCCCTATAAACCCTTTCAATTAATATAGACTCACCAGTAGGAGTGGAAATAGAAAAGGGTTCAAGAGAACACTCTGGAAGGATTCCAAATCTACTAGCCACATAGGGAGTTATAAAAGATAGAGTGGCACCCGAGTGAAGTAATGCATAACAATCAAAAGTAAAACTCGAAACATACCTATAATAATATCTGGGACCACCTTTTGATCCTAACAGTTACTCATTGCGTAAAGATTGTTTTCCCCACCTCCTGTACCCATAGTAGTACCCCTCTAATGACTACCAACTGGGGGGTGCCACGAAGGACTGTGCTTTATTGCTTTCCTCACCCCATCTCCTCTTTGGGCTCTCATACTGGAAGTGACCAGTCTATCCACATATGTAACAAGCATCTATGCCCATACGATACTCACCTAGATAAAAATTGCAACACTTGCCACAGGGTAGCTTTTCCTTCAAACCTTGGGTCTCACTAGCTAGAGATCGAAAACCCTGAGCCCTGAAATTCTGGTGACCTTAAGACTTCTAATCATACTATTTTGTTGGACGAGCGCACTCGCTGCAGAGGGTACATAATTAGAAGACCTCTTCTGAAAGTAGGATTTATCACCCTTTTCTATCTCTACTAGCTAGGCTCATGCCCTACTAATTTTGGATTTCTTGTTCAGATGCTCTTCTCTATCTCTCTTTTTATCTTCCTCAGTTTGTTGGGCATATACCATAATCCTGGTGATGTCCATACCTGGGATATGGAGTGCTGCTTTGCGTTCCTTCTTCACATACCTGCCCAAGCCAGACACAAACTTTGTCTTCTTTGCCATCATGTCTTGGACCATCTCAGAAGCATATCAGGACGGCTTAATAAACTTGAGATTGTACTCCTTAACGGCCATCCCCTCTTGCTTTAAGTTTACAAACTCATCAACCTTCGCCTTCCTCAACTCTTGGGGAAAGTAGTGGTCAAGGAACACAGTCTCAAACTCATCCCACTCATCAGGCTTGGCATCCTCACCTCGACTATCCTCCCATTGGTTATACCACATTTGCAACATATTTCAGCTAATAAAAGGTATGCTCAACTCTTTCAACCTCGTTAGCATCCATGGCCCTCAAAAACTTCCACATCTTGTCGATGAAGTTCTACGGGTCCTCCTCAACCTTTGACCCTGTATAAACTGGTGGGTTCATTCGTAAGAAGTCTCTGAGTCTGGTTGCAGCCATAGACTCTTAGGAGAAGGAACTAGGGGACTGAGGACCTCGGCTATTACCTTCGGAGGCCACTTGTTGGGTGAGCATAGTAATGGCTCCCCAAAAATTTTCCTTTGAGGTGGAGGATGGCTGTGGCTGTGCAGGGGGCGCCTGTGGAACCTCAGCAGTTCTAGCCGATTGACCTGTTCTCCTCGTCTCCGTTTGAGTCGGGGCCTCTGGTGGGGAACTCTCAGCAGTTGGGGCTGAGGCATATCTTTGGGCAATTGTACATTTTGGAGGCATGATCTGTGAATGTGTAACACACAAATTAGAAAAGAGTTTTCATAGATTTAAACTCTGTTGCATGACCTCAGAACATAGAAGAAGGGTAACATTCCTAATGTACTATAGCCTCCTGCTAATAAAGTGTGGTGCACAACACACCCATAAAAAAGACTCTACTAGACACGTCTTCATAGACTCCATAAGACTGTTGATCTCTATGCTCTGATACCAAGTTTATCATGCCCCAGGAGGGTACCTTAGATGTAACCGGCACTCAGAGACTATTGCTAGTCCCAGAGCAAACTACTTGATCTTAAGACAGTCATTCATTCAAATATACAATGGAAATCATGAGGGGATTAACGTAATAGTATAGTGGGCATCTACTCAATCATATCTATCGCAAGAATAAGGGCTATAGGCCAAAACTAGTCTCAACATCCATGGTATAAAATGTACTCAAGAAACTTAGATTAAAATAGGAAAGATCCCAACATCAAAACCATCCTCTCTATGTTTATAAAGCCTCTACTTCTATAGTCTAAGAAGGTACTATGACAGACCATGACTACCACAAGCTCAAAACAATAAACTCAAATCATATGGAAAGAAATAAAAGGTATCATCTAAATGCAGGGGAGGACTCACCAAATCTCTAGAACTAGAAATCTCTGAACCTCAACGATTTGCCTGCTGAAGTCCTCAATCTTTCGTATCTCCATCATGGAATGATGCAGTGCCAAATGGCGTCAGTATGTGGAATGTACGATATTTAAAATAGTTGAATGAAACAGTACAGGCAGAAATAACATGGAATAATCTCAATTATAAGATACTTACCCAGAATTATAGGCACTCATCTCAGGTAAGGATAAGAAGTAGACAATAACTCATCAACGTCAATCAAGACTCAAACCATCAACTCAACATTAGAGTACTATCAGTGAGGAGCCTAGTTGGGAGTTCCTCGGACCTACAACCATCGCCTATGAATTGGTGATAATACAATAAAGCGATGTCGTTGCGGCACCCACTCAGTACCTTACCGGAGTAAAGGGTGTGGCATCTATGGATCCATATTAATATTTAGTCCTCTTTTGGGACTAAGGAAACATTTGCTTTCACGGTCCAATCCTCTCCTACGATGGCCAGATAGTTATGAGTGCGAGTGGGACTCACTCTTACTCATATCGGTGCTCAAAACTCTTCCCAGGACTCAATTTGTTCATAAACATCAATCATCAAGATTTCTCATCATTTAGTCTCTTTTGGACAAAAAACATTAACTCATCTCATCAACCATCAACTCAATGGATTAGGAACATTCTTTTAGGATCAAGTTCAACCTCTTTAAGATTTTATGGACATCAATTTCATCAACAACATCATCAATACACTCAATTCAGGATCATTGTCACGACCCAAACCTAGGTCCTAGACGTGACATGACGAATGGGGAACCCGAAGGGACTCCAAATAAGCCTCCTAACTTATCATGCACACATCCTTGGTCGCGGAAGAAAAATAAGCATCAATAAGATATAATGAAAAAGGGAAGTGGGACTAAGAGTGTCATGACCCAAGCCTTGGGCCTTGTCGTGACCGGCGAACGGGGAATCCGAAGGAACACCAAAAATGCCTCATAGCATATCACTACACATCCTTGGTAACCGAAGCAATTAAAATTGATAATAAGAGATAAACATAGCAAGGGCAAGTGGGACTAAGGAAAAGAGTTAAGCACTTGAATAATATAAATGAGTCAAAGCTCAAGAATAATACATAACTTGTCCAACAACACCTCTAGACATAGAATTTAGCGGGGGCTAAGACAGGCAACCACGCTCAACCTCATAGTCATAAGTATTCCTAAATATACAAGCTGTAGTCTAAATATAAGCATGAAAGAAGATAGATATTATCCCTGGACATGAGGACTCACCAAAAGCAAACTTGAACAATCCGTATAGCCACAAGGAGAATTGGCAGGAGCTCTGGTTCCTACATGGTAACATCATATAGGCATAGAGTATGCGTTAGTACATTTGAATGTACTAAGTATATGGGATGCAATGTAACAAAAGATAGGCATCATAATCAAAATGCATAATATAAGCAACAAATAACATAATAACAATATCACAAGTATGACCAATGCTTAAGTAAATCATGCTTTGAAAATCATTAATCTTACACATAACACAATATATAAGTGCGGGAAGAAACCTCACTTGACATAACATTAGATCAAGCGAGGTACAACTTGGAATCCCGATGTTAACCCTACACCGGAAGAGAGGGGGAAGTTACTTACCAAGGCAAACCTCCTAGTGAATAAGTGGATCCACCAAGCCATTGTGAACTGGGTACTGGCCTCTAGTTCTTGGACTAGGGTACTCCTCAAACCCGGACTCGGGTACTCACCTCAAGCCCTTATATTTACGGTGCTCGCCTCTAATCCCTTCACTTATGGTGGCACATAGTTCTAGGACTTGGGAACTCACCTCTAGTCCACTCAGTGCTAAGTCTAATCCCACAAAATATATAAGATAATAATACTTTAATAACTTGGAATAAACATAGATACATGGCATGAGTAGCTCGTAACATCATTGAACTTAAATGATGAGTCAAACTTCAATCATAAGAATGGGTCATCATCAACATTATCCTTTGCATTAACATTAACATCAAAGGATCACAAGAGATATAATCTTAGAAAAAGGGGCTTAATTCAGCCCTCAAACATCATCAACATTTTCATGATTTAAACACATCTTTAGAAAGCTCATAATCATTATAGAGTCACTTGAATCATAACTCAATTAATAGAACATCAAAACTTAAAGAATCCTTAAAAAGGTATTTTATCAAACACTAGGCGGGTGTGTAATGCTAGTATAAACCAATGCAATTCAAAAGTGAAATCATGCGAAAGAATTCAATGTAAAACCTTTAATAGATACCTGGTAACACCCTCAAGCAAAACCCTTCATCAGATCTTACAATAGATATTGAATTCATAGCTCAAAATATGCTAAAACAATAATAATTACATAAACCCCAACATAGTGTGCAGTTATTTTGATAATAAGTAAGACCCATGAGTAAATCAACTTTAAATCATGCAAGTTTAAGTAAAATGGGGCTTGGCCATCAAGGGTAAAAAGAACGCATGAAAGAAACCCACATACCTTGACTTTGGAGGGCTTCCTGAAGAAGATTTGAAAGGAGACTTGAAGCTTGAATGAAATCCTTAGATTCGGAAAGAGATTGAGGCACTTGAATCTTGAGGATTATTTGGGGCATGACTTGGTTTTCTTGACTTCCAACAAGAATTCCTGAAAACCTTGAGAATGAGTGGAGAATTTGATGAAGATTAGAGAGGATTTTTAGAGGTTTTTGGTTGGTTTCTAGGGCTCAAGACGACAAGACAATGAGGGATTTTTGTGTATATAGGTATAGCGTTACTACCCAATTGCCCTGGTGTAAAAAGAACAAGTTTCGAAAATTTTTGAACTAGTGCGCGTCAGGTCCGCGTCACGAACCTGTCGCTCACATCTATTATTTTTTTGAAGTTTTACCAAAAAGTAGTTTTATTGGCATGAACAAAGTATACCTTATAGGTACTCAGTTTCTCACACAATTTTTCCCTCTGAACAAGAATATAAAATTGGATTTGTAAAATTCTGCACAAATTTTGAGATATTGAAAAAATGCATCATAGTGTCTTTCCGAGCTAAGTGGAGGGGTGCTTAAATATCCCCGATTTGAGATATAAGGGAACTACAATTATGGGGGCATTCCTTGGAAAATGTAGGGCGATTCAAAGGGAAGTCTTTGATATTCAGAAAAGCATAAAAGAGTCAAGCTCAAAACATATACAAACCATAGTATCCAACAACACCTCTAACTTAAAATAGAGCAGGGGCCAAGACACTTCCTGGGCTAACCCTCATAGTAATAAATATTCAACCTAATGGTGGAGTCTCAAAAATAACATGAAATAAGTAAATATTATCCTCGGAATTGTGGACTCACCAAAGCTTTCTCCGAACTACCAAACTAGCCACATGGAAGAGGATGATCAAAAGGAGCTCTGATATCTATATGGTGATATCATGTACGCAAAGAGTATGCATTAGTACGTTTGAATGTCCTAAGTAAGCGGGATGCAATGCAATAAAGATATGAGTTATCATATTCGAAATGCATACATATAGGTAATAGACATAATCTTAATATGACACAGATGATTAATACTTGCAATAATACATGTATGTAAAATATTTAACTTGCATAATATATCATACATATGTGGGAGGATACTGTAATTGTCACACCCCAAGCCCCATTAGCGCGGTCCGACGAGGCTCGGGAGCACCAACCTATATTTATGCACTTCCTATACATATCATAAAGGATTTCTACATTTGACATGCCTTTAAGAAGATAAACAGTGAACACAAGCCAAAAGGAAATGCATATGGCTAGGCCGTTGGGGCCACGATGCGCTAAGTAAGAGACATGATCACACTTAAATTCACATAGTCTACAAAGCCTCTAGATACGAAAAAGCATCTGATAATGGTTAGGACAAGCCCCGCTTTGAGTAAATGTATAGTACAAAAATATAAGCTGTAGACACAAAGCTCCGAAGCAACCTGGAGCTTGGTAATAGCAGTTGGATGTCCTGTACTCCTACCAGTAAGATCTACCAGCACCTGTACCTGCAGCATGAAATATAGGTCTCCCGTAAAGGACGTCAATAAGAGATAATATACTGAATATGTGTAAGGCAGGAAATACTGTATATGAAGTAACAACTCAAATGAAACTATGCACTGGTATAGGATAAGAAATCACCTTTAGTTATACTGTGGGATCATGCACTTTATGTTCTTTATGTTACTTTACCTTTTCTGTATAATTTATGCACAACATGTAATACAAATGACCAGCTGATCAGTAGTAAAACTGTATCAGGATCATCCCTGGCTAGGTTCTTCCTTAACCCCTCGGGCTACCACCCGTGATAGGATCGTCCCTGTCTAGGTGATTCTTCCACCCCTCGGGCTATCACCCATCAATAAACGATATACTTTATCTTTCAATTACCTTTGAGATGATTCTTTAAGTGATATAATATTGGAGCTATAGGACTGTAGATGTAACATGTGACATGTAGATAATCATAAAAAACAATATGACAATGAAAGGAGTACGTTACATAAATAATGAAATACGTATGAGATGAAACAACTCGTGAGCTTTATTTAGCAACAAGAACCCATGTAACTTGGTATCCAAGCATGTATATAGATTTGAAGGTGATATGTATGGGAGCATATGGACATGTGTAAGAGTGTAGACATAGGTACTAATTGTGTCGGAGTTGGTAAGCGCCTTTATGTGCCAAGGAAGGATCTATGTTTCATGCCAAACAATACGAAATCAAGTAGCCTTACATACCTCATTGTATGACCTCGCTATTACCTTGAATTAACCTTCCCTTCCTCCAAATATTTATATACAACATAGTAGGTGATATAACTAGCATTATCATCCAATAGATACATCTTGGCAGCCCAATCTCACAAGAAAACAACATACGGGCAGCAAGCGGGTATTTATAAACCCAAGCATATTCATTCAACCTTTCCATCCATAATCGTATTTTCTAATACACATTATCATATACATATCATGTGAAGCCTGTTTTAGTTCCATAAAAGTCTTACAACATCCCACAAAGCATAATACATAACAATTCTACACAACCTACAAATGGACAGCATAACGTTACACCCCTTTGCCCCAATTTGACGTTACTAGAGGACTTTACTTTACCTATTGAATGTTTAGGTGAGAGGGTTGTAATGCCAGTGGGGTGGCGGATAGACAACGTTTCAAAGGAGTTAAAATACTCTTATGGAACATTGAACTATACTTAGAACATTAACAAATTAGTCATTAAGGACGTGAGGAAATAGCCTTCCATCCAACAGCCTACAAGTTCATTCTAAGAATACAATTGTGATATCATATAAGGACTCACTTTTGTGGACTGTAAAAGTGGTGAAGCAGCCTGGTTACATTACTGTAAAACCAACCCTTGTTAAATACATAAGTATTATTTCATAATACAGCCAACGAAGTAGAGAAAAGCCTCTTAATTAACAAGAAAAGTGTACAACAATCCTTAGAATACAAGCTGTCCAGAATTTCCATCACAACATACTAGCATACACTTCTTGTTTTTCATGAAGAAACCATACTAAATACACAAGTATGATTACTTACCTTTGCCTTCAAGATTCAGGTTTCCTTCAAGAACCCTAGAGGGTTGTGTTAATGCTTTGTAAAGTGAAGTAAAGAGAGGAAGAAAAGTCTTTAGGAAGTTGAAAATTTTTCTCCAAAGTGAAATGACTTAAAGATTGTTTTGAGCCCTTTATAAAGGGTCTTTTTGGCCAACTTACTCTTAGACTTTTGACCACCTAATATCACATATTATTAATCTGGTTATGCAGCAGCTTGGCCCTTACACTTGGGCCTAATTGAGTATCAAAGTTGATGGGCTTGGGTTGACCACTTTTCCAAGTTTCTCTTCACTTAGCTTGGGCCCAATTAGCCAAGTGGGTTGTGGTGTACTTGGGCCCTTTTTATATTCTTCTTGGAGTGAAAATAAAGTCCATTTACTATAGTGAAACACAGGCTAAAGTTACACCCTCAACACAGACTTTATTCACAATCGGACTTGGTCAAATTCGACGTTGAACCTCGTCTCAATTTAGCTAGCCAATTTAAGCTAAGTAAGTAGGTGACTCACCTGCTAGCTTCTTAAGTCCTACAAGCACCTCAATTCTCTTACTTGATTTAAGGCTGTGACCTCCTGAATTCGACTTAAAGCTTATTTGCGCTCGACCCTCTACAACGTTAGACATACATATCACCCTTTAATTGGAGATTTAAGCACTTTTAAAAATGGGCGCTAATTTGTCCAAACCATATCATGTTTCATTTTCATAGTACTAGTATTGTAAGAGGTGGGGTATTACAGTAATCGACATAGACCGAGTAGCTACAACTTGGAATACAAGGCATGATATCCCTTTGGTAAGGTGATCGAGGCATGTCACCCCCTTGAAAACGTGATCGAGGCATGTCACCCCCTCAACAAGGTGTGGTCTACTTGCCAAGGTAAACCATACAAGATAACATGAATAATCTGAATCATGTTAAGCCCTCCCCCTCGGACAAGGTGTGGTATAACTAGATGGATCCACTAGACACCACAAAAGGGATAATACATAAACCTATGTCGCACATAGTTTAGAGACTAATGACTTTCTATAAGGATCCCTTGAGTCGAGCCCCCATGTTAAGCCTCAATCCGTGCTAAGTCTAATCCCACGAAATACTTGAAATAGTCCTAACTTGAATAACTTATAAGAAACATGATAACATGACATGAGTAGCTCATAAACATGCTTGACCTCTAATAATGAGCCTAACATGAACATGAGAGTAAACAATCATATATGATCCCTTGACTTGACATTAATGGCTCACAAGAGGTTAAAATCTTTAAATAGGGATCAAGTTGATACTTGTAAAATCATCGATACTTTTCATGAATTCAATACGTGCTTGAAATCCCTTAATCATCAGGAAGTCACTTGACTTGTAAATCATGCAAACAACTTGAGAATTCTTGTCATATAATTTCATCGAACATATGGTGGGTTATGAGACTATTTCAAAATCATGCAATTCAAGAGTATAACAAAATAAGTAAAACCAATTCAAAATCAACCCATCAACATTGTAAAAAAACCCCCAAATTAGGTATGATGAAATCCATCTCAAAAGTTCATCATAGTTCATAGTTTCCATGGATCAACTCATGCATAATCTCAATAGACATAGATAAACTCGAAGTATAAGCTTAAAATAGATATTCATGCACAATAAACAATACTTGATGAAACCCCAACATAACTTTCATTCAAAATTCATAATAAGAGATACCCATAGGTAATCCAACTTTAAATCATGCAATTTTCATAAAAAGAGAAGGTTGGGATCCATGGGTGAAAGTACCCATGGACGAAGACCCACATACCTCAAACCTCGAATTTCTTGGAGTAAACTTAAATGAGACTTGAAGAATGGATTCGGTCCTTGAATATCCAAAGTTGTTCTTGAGATCCTTGAATTTGAATGGAGGTTTTAATAAAGTTTTGGAGAGGTTTTAGAGAGGGTTTTGTGAGTTATAGAATTGAAAAATGACCAAATATGGAGGATTTTACATTTAAATGGGCATTGAGTTATTACCCTAATGCCCTTGAACTAACCTTGAAAAATAGGGCATAAAATACACTGGTCCACACCCTGGCGCAACATGTAGCCAAAAAATAAATAGTGGTGCACCCCAGGCGCGACACGGCCTAGGCGCGTAGGGCCACTGGAGAGTCGTAAATTAGTGAAAATTATTTTTCGCTACGGGTCTTCTAAAATCCAGGTTATATCCATTTCCCACTCAATTTTGCCCCTAATAGAGAATATGGAGTCAGATTTTTGAAATCATGCATGGATTTTGAGATATATGGAAATTACGACTGTGGAGCATTCAGAAGCACATGAGGGGCATTTCAATATCTCCCCCTTGGAACATTTGTCCTTGAATGTCAAAGAAACATGTGTAGGAGAAGTAAACATGAAGCTTTCAGCCCGACATAAATGCAACAAATGCACTTAGATATCATTTTCAAAAAGTCTCAACATGAATGTCAAAAGTCACCATAAACTTGTTATCATGAACATGAATGCACGCAAAATGACATGAGAGCTAAAACTCAAGACTTGAAATCCTAAAAAGGAATTAGTTCTTATCTTAGGTTTTAATAGAGTGAAAAAGCTACGAATATTGGTTCATCATGTCTGCTTCGGCTTCTCTAGAGATACTTTCGACTTGATGATTCTTCCCAAAGGACTCTTACAGATGTCACATCCTTGCTTCTTAACGTTTTTACTTGTCTATCCAATTTTTCAACAGGACCTCCTCATAGGTCAAATATACTCCACAACACCTATAACTTTTAAGGGCACTATAGTACTTGGGTCACAAACACATCTCCTCAATATAGACACGTGGAAACCAGATGAACCATATCCATCTTCATAGGTAACTCCAATTCATATGCAACCATACCAACTCTCCCCGAAATTCAATAAGGTCCTACAAACCTTGGGCCAATTTAACTTTCTTGCCATACTGAACCACACCCTTCATGGATGAGAACTTCAACTAAACCCAATCACCAACCTTAAACTAAAGATCTCTTCTTCTCACCTCGGAATATGACTTTTGTCTATTTTGAGCCATCTCCAACCTTTCCCTTATCAGCCTCACCTTCTCGAAAGATTCCATAACCAAATCCAAGCCTAACAAAGACATTTTCCCCACATCAAACAACCCAACTGAGGATCTACAATGCCTACCATATAAAGCTTCAAAAGGAGCCATGCCAATGCTAGAGTGGTAACTACTGTTGTAAGCAAACTCAATAAGTGGAAGATGTTCGTCCCAACTACCTTTAAACTCCAAAACATGAGCCCCAAGTATTTCCTCAAGAGTTTGACTAGTCTTTTTGGCTTGACCATCCATTTGAGGATGAAAAGCGGTGCTACGCTTGACCATGGTACCAAGACCCTTCTGGAAGGACCTCCAAAAATGTGAAGTTAATTGATCCCCACCATCTGAAATGATAGACAAGGGTACCCCATACAAGCTAAGCAACTCATGAATATACAATTTGGCATAATCTTCGGCACCATAAGCTGTTTTAACTGGTAGAACGTAACCCGACTTCATCACTCTATCAATAATAACCCAAATGGAATCAATGTTTTTCCTAGTCTTTTGAAACCTCACCACAAAATCTATGTTGATCTCTTCCCACTTCCAAGTAGGAGTTTCTATGTCCTGGGCTAGGCCACCCGGCCTTTGATGTTCGCCTTTCACTTTTTGGCGATTGTGGCAACCGGCTACAAATTTAGGAATACTATCTTCATACCACCACACCAATACACCTCTCTCAAATCTCTATTCATCTTTGTGGAACCGGGGTGAATAGAATAGGATAAATTATGAGTCTCTTTCAAAATCAACTCCCTCAAGTCATCATGATTAAGCACACACAATGTACCTTGGTACCTAATAGTACTATATCCCCTTTGGGAGAAAACCTCCACTTTACCATCTTTCACCAAAACCTTCAGCTCTAGCAAGGTGGGGTCAAAGTCTTGTTTTGACTTGACTTCCTCAATCAAAGAAGATTTGGAAACATCAACAACGACTACACCACCATTTTCAACTTCGTTCAACCTAACCCCCAACCTAGCTAGCCGGTGAACTTCTCTAGCCACCTCCTTGTCACCAACATCAATATGAGTTAGGCTACCTATGGACACTTTACTTAGGGCATCGACCATAACGTTAGCTTTGCCGGGATGATAGTGCACACTCATGTCATAGTCCTGAAGGATGTTTTAACCACTTTCTTTGCCTCAAGTTGAGATATTTTTGTGTGAACACATACTGGAGACTCTTGTGGTAAGTGAACACATCAACATGAACTCCATAAAAATAATGACGCCAAATTTTCAAAAGAAACACCACGGCCGCAATTCAAGATCATGGGTGGGATAATTTTCTTTTTCCCATGCAGCTTAAGTTGCCTTGAGGCATATGCTATAACCTTTCCATTTTTCATCAACACACACCCCAAAACCAATCCTTGAAGCATCACAATAAACCACAACCCTTCTAACCTTTTTGGTAAGGCCAAAATATGAGCAAAGATTAGCTTGGCTTTCAAGGTTTGGAAACTCTTTTCACATTCATCGGTCCAATAAATTTTCCCTTCTTATGGGTCAACTTAGTCATAGGGGAAGCAATAAAAGAGAAACCATTAACCAAAATCCGGTAGTAATCCGCTAAACCCAAAAAACTCCTCATATCCTTCAGGGGCTAGACCAATTCCTTATCACCTCCGTCTTCTTAGGATCCACCTTAATGCAATCATCCGATTTCACATGCCCTAGAAATGCAACCTCTTTCAACCAAAATTCACATTTATCATATTTAGCAAACAACCTCTCAGCCCTCAAAATTTGTAACACCATACTCAAATGATTCCCATGGTACTTTTCACTCTGGGAATAAATAAAGATATCATCGATAAAAGACCACCATAAACATATCAAGGTAGGGTTTAAAGACCTATTCATGAGTTCCAAAAATATTGCTGGTAATCAATGCACATTCTAAGGGAACCATCCTTTTTCTTCACAAACAACAATGGTGCACCCCAAGGTGACTTGCTAGGTCTTACGAAACTCCCTTTTCCCACAAATCCCTCAATTGAATCCTTCAATCCCTTCAACTCTACCGGGGACATACATTAAGGGGAATGGAAATGGGTTCTGTATTGGGGAGGAGGTCTATACCGAAGCCTGTTTCTCTTCCGGGAGGAACACCGTGAAGCTCATTGGGAAAGACATCAAAAATCTTATTGACCACTAGAACTGACTCAATAGGAAGCACTTTATACTCTACATCCCTAACCCTCACAAGATGACAAAGGCAACCCTTTGAAATCAACTTTTGGACTTTAAGACAAGAAATGAACCTACCCTTGACCACCACATTACAACTTTCCCACTCAAGGACGGGCTCATTAGGGAATTGGAATCTTACCCTACAATGGAAACATAATATGCATATAAAAAATCCATCCCAAGAATAATATCAAAATCTACCATATCAAGTTCAACAAAACCACAAGGTAAGACTTTTATTCAATACGAACATGAGACAATTTCTATAGACTCTTTTAGCAACAATGGACTCACCAACGGGAGCAGACACTTCAGAAGGTTCACACAACAATTCAGGACACACATGAAGCTTTTTGGCAAGAAACGGAGTAATAAAAGAAAGAGTGGCACCCGAATCTATCAATGCATACACATCATTATAAAAAATCTTTAACATACCTGTGAAGCACCATGCCAGGTCTAGTGACCCCTTAGAGGAATATGGTTGAGAACACTAATGGTCATCCGTATAATCCTTAGTAACCCATGGGTAATGTCTCAACTTATGATTCTTTGTACCACACTCAAAACATGCACTCGAACCGGCCAAACAATCTCCCAGATGGTACCTTCCATACTTGTGGCATGTAGGAGAAGCTTGAACAGCAATACCCTTGCCTTTCCTTTGACCATACGGACAATCAACAATCTTGTGGTCCATCTTGCCACACCAAAAGCATACACCCATGTTCCTCCAATATGTGCCACTATGATTTCTTCCACATTTTGGGCACCTAGGATGGGTCACTCCACCATTGCCACCGGGCTTAGCGAATGGAAGCCTACCTTCAAATTGAGCCCTTCTTCTCCCTTCCTTTGAGGCCGTCGTGCCATCTCTCATTTTATGCCCAATAACGCCACACTTGAAGCAACACTCAGTGCCATCCAAACACTTCTCTTGGTGCTTCTTGCCACACGATTGACAAATTACAAAATGGATCCATTCCTCCTTGTACTTGAGCACCGATAGTCTAATAAACAATGAAGCACTCTCAACTCGGGCTCTCTTAGCCTTTCTCTCTCCCCTCCTATCATTTGAGGTCTCAAGGACACCTACCAATTGGTTGATTTGAGCAGTTACAACCTTAGTCACAAGCGGTAGAGCATTACAAACCTCTGGATTTGATATGTCACCATTGGGAAGTTGACCTTCAAGTGAGAGATGGTTACCATCCCGTTCACCCTTCTGAATAGCTTCAGACATTATCTGAAATATAATGGTTAGGAATCAGTAATAAGCCTTAGGGGAATTAGCTCTACCGCACGACATAAATCATGAAGAAGTGATACATTTCCTAAAATGCCTCATAGCCTCCCATTCATAGTTGTGGCGCGCTTCACAACCATGAACCGAACTAGCTTTCTTGAAGAACTAAACTAGTCACGTGGAGGAGGATGGCTGATAGGAGCTATAGTCCCTACAAGGTAATATATGCAGGTATAGAGTATGCGTTAGTACTTAAAATGTAAGTATGCGGGGTGCAATGCAACAAAGAGCATAAGCATAATAATCAATATGCCTAATCATAATCAATGGATATAATATCAATATGACAAGTATGATCAATGGTTGTAACAAAATATGCATGTAAAACATTCAACTTGCACATGATAATAATATATATGTATGTGGGAGGAGACCCTAACCGACATATAAGACCAAACGAGCTACTACTTGGAATCCGAGGCATGTCACCCCCTCGGCGAGGTGTGGTCTACTTGCCAAGGCAAACCAAATATGAAAATGTGTCCTAGGTGGATCCACTAGTAAGCCCTTTAAGGGGAAAATCTAAGCCTATAGTGGCACATAGTTAGAGACTAAAGACTTTATAAAAGGACCCCTTGAGTCGAGGCCCCACCTTAAGCCTTAATTGGTGGTAAGTCTAATCCCATGGAATACCTGAAATAATCATAACATTAATCATAACGTGAATAACTTGTAAAAAATATGATAACATGGCATGAGGAGCTCATTCACATACTTGAACCCTACATGAGGGTATGAAACAAAACATGAACTTGACCCTTACTAGTTGGTATTGCATTTCACATGAGGGTACAAACTTGTAACATGCTTGACCCCTACTAGTTAGCTTAACTTGAACTTGAGAATAAAATAGTAATCATGCTTGACCCCTCAACTTGTCATGAATGACTCACAAGAGGGTAGAATCTTGAAATAGGGCTCAACTTGTCAGTTGTAAAACATAGACACTTTTGATGAATTAAATACATGCATGGGAGCCCATGATTATCATGAAATCACTTGACATGTGTAAATCATGCAATAACTCATCTTTAACTTGAAAATCCTTCTCATGTAATTTAATCAAACATATGGTGGGTATATGGACACATGTTCAAAACCATACATTTCAAGAGTATAAACAAGAAAGAGTAAAATCAATTCCTTTCAAAGTCATTCCAATCAACTCACCAATATTGTAGTAAAACCCTCATTTTGGGTATCATGAAATTCATCTAAAAATTTCACAAGAGTTCATAGTTTTCATAGTTCACATCATGCAAACTTCAATACATATAAATCAACTCATGAAATAAGCTTAAAATAGATTCATGCATAATCAATCAATATTTGATAAAATCCAACATGATTTACATTCATAATGCAATATAAGAGATGCCCATTGGAACACAATTTGAAATCATGCAATTTTCAAAAAATGAGAAGGTTGGGCCCCATGGGTGAAAGGACCCTGTGATGAAGACCCACATACCTTAAACTTTGAATTTCCTGAAATTGAATTGTGGAGGACTTGAAGCTTGATTTGGGTCCTTGACATCCAAAGCTTGTTCTTGAAATCCTTGAATTTGAATGGGGGTTTTGATGGTGTTCTTGGAGAGGTTTAGTTCTAGAGTTGAAAAATGACTAAGAATGGAGGATTTCACATTTAAATGGGCATTGAGAGATTACCCAAATGCCCTTGTACTAAATATGAAAAATAGGGGAAAGATTGCATCGGTCTGCATCTAGTCCGCGATGCGGACCAAATGCGGAGGACAAATTGTGCTAGTTCGCGCCCAGGCCGCGTCGCGCCTCGGCGCAGATGCACACTGGAAATCATTTTCTTGCGAAAATTATTTTTCACTATGGGTCTTCTAAATCCGGGGTTACCCATTTCCCACTCAATTTTACCCCCCGAACAAGAATATGAAGTCAGATTTTCGAAATCATACACGATTTTTGAGATATTTGAAAAATACAATTGTGGGACATTCCATAGAACATGAGGGGCGTTTTGGGGGGATGGGTGGAGGGAGGGAGGAGAAGAGGGCAAGAGGGCTAGGTGGCGGGGAGAGGGTGGGGGAGAGGTGGATGTGTGGATATATATATATGAAAAAAAGGTAACGAAATAAAAAAAAGATCATTTCCTTTTTGTTTTTTATAATTTATTATTTTAATTTTTTTCTTATTTATATGCCAAATGTCATCTTTTAATCTGTCACTTTGCTATGTCAGCGCAAGTAAATTACACACACATTACATTTTTTGCCAAATCAGTATTTTGTATTTAATAGGTACATATTTTTAATAGTTTAGGTGTTCAAGAGGAACTAGTCTTAGTTGAGGTGTATAAGTGGAAAATGCAGTCAAGTTTTATCTATCGATGACTTAAGCCTTTTTTATTTTGACGCCCTGTCTTCCTTCTGATCCATTTTAACTTTTCAACTCTATTTTTTTTACGTATAATTTAAACACAGTCTATTTTTTTATTTTTATATTTGTTCTTTGTTTTTTTAATTTTAATATGGACATTTGTCCATTAGTTTTCAAAAAAGTTCTTAAAAAATTCTAAATTCTAAAAAGAATTAACGTACAACTTTTTTTTAGAAAAAGATTATACACTTTTTAGATTTTCTCTTCGTTTTTTTTTTTAATTTTAAAATAACGAAGGAAAGTGTTTTTTTTAAATAACCAATAAAATTAAATAATGTCATGTATTTTATTTTTTTCCTCGTATTCAACTTTGTGGATTTAACTCGCAAATCTTTGTGGATACAAAAAAAATGAGCAAGTATTTGAGTTAAATCCACAAAGGTTGAATATGAAAAAGAATAAAAATATATGATGTTATTTAATTTAATTGATTATTTTAAAAAGGAATTCCAACACACTTTCCTTGGTTATTTTCTTTTAAAAAAACATAGAGAAACTTTTTAAAAAATTGCAACAACTACAACATACCCAGTAAAATCCCACAAGTGGGGTCTAGGGAGGGTAGAATGTACGCAGACCTTACCACTACCATAGAAGTAGAGAGGCTATTTCCTGGGAACCCTCATCACAAAACTCGTAAGTAAGAAGAACTAGATATGACAAAAGGAAGGGAAGGGAACAGAAAAGAGCGACTAATAATGACAGTATGTAAACAAGATAAAATAACACATAATATGATAGGTAAAGCGAACACATGACAAAAAAAACACCTAACCCTACCATTAGCCTGCTACTTTAATTCACGATCTCCTCTTTTTTCTATCTAAGGTCATGTCCTCAGTAAGATTAAGTTCTGTCATATCCTGTCTAATTACCTCTCCCCAGTACTTCTTCGGTCTACCGCTACCCCTCCGAGTATCTCCCAAAACCAACCTCTTGCACCTCCTAACAGGATCATCAGTACTCCTTCTCTGCACATGTCCAAACCATCGCAGTCTCGCTTCCCTCATCCTTTTGGCCACCGGGGCCACCTTTAGCTTCTCCCAGATGGTCTCATTCCGAACCTTATCACTCTTGGTGTGACCACACATCCATCTCAGCATCCTCATCTCTGCGACATGCATCTTCTGAACATGTGCCTTCTTAGTTAGCCAATAATCCACTCCATACAACAACGATGGTCTAACCACCACTCTGTAAAACTTACCTTTATGTTTAGGTGGTATCTTCTTGTCACACCATACTCCATAGGCAAGCCTCCATTTAGTCCAAGCTGCCCCAATACAGTGTGTGACATCATCGTAGATATCCTCACTACTCTGAATGATGGACCTCAAATACTTCAATTTTTCTCTCTTGGGGATAGGTTGAGTCCCAAGCCTCACATCAGGGTTTGCCTCATCCCTCTCAAGACTGAATTTTCACTCTAGGTATTCAGTTTTGGTCCTGCTCAATTTGAAACCTTTGGACTCCAAGGCGTGTCTCCAGGCCTCCAACCTATCATTAA
>JAPFFP010060412.1:0-27097 GCA_026153255.1 Solanum medicagineum | reverse complement strand
GTATATATGTATATATATATATATATATATATATATATATATATGTATGTATGTATGTATATATATGTTATGTACCACCCCAGATGATTTGGAATGATGCATGATAGAGAGTCTTAATGACTCATGATAGTTAATGTGATGAATTGAGTTGGCAAATGTCCAATTAGACTAGTTAATAAGTCAATCATATGGTTGATGTCTTATGAGCATGTTGAGTCTTGGGAGGGTTATCAAGCACCGAATTGGGTAAGAGTAAGTCCAAATCAAACTCAATAATTATGTTGCCATACATAGGAGAGGATCGAAATCGCTAAGTCGAAAGTTTCCTCTTGATAGGTCCCTGTAGAATAGAGGACTCATTGGAGTTGATCCAATCCATTATGGGTCAATTCGCTTTTTACCTTGGCAAATACTGAATGGCTCTGGGAACATCAACGAAATGTTGCACAATCATTGGCTCATAAGTAATTGTTATCGAATAAAGAGAAATTTCAGATAGGTTCTACCCTGATAATACTCTAGATTGATTGATTGGAGTTGTACTGATTGGTCATTGTCTACTTTTTATTTTTACTTTAGATAGACATTTGACATCTTGATTAAGTGTCATATCTCTTGATTTGAGTTTTCTGAGTTGATAATATTTTATCTTGATGTATGTTTCATTCAACCATTTTACATACTAGTGCATTCCATGTACTAATATCCATTTGGGCTTTCATCATTAATGATGTAGATACAAGTATTAGAGACCACCAACAAGTACACCGTTGAGGATCTGTTACAGCCAGCTGATTCGGTGAGCCTCCCCTGCTTCTAGAGAATACTCATTTATATTTTCATTCTAGCTTAAGTTAGTACTTTATTTTCTTTGATTGAGGTAGCCATGACCTATCATGGTACCATCTAGACAGCTTAGATAGAGACTTTATAGACTATAGTTGGGATTGATGACTTGAATATTGTTTGACTAGTTTCTTTCATACTAGTTCCGTGGATTTTTTTGATAATAAGAACAGACTGTCCACATGTTATTATTATTAGTCTTCCACTGATATGATAAATATTGATTGAATGAATATGATGAGGTCAAGTGGTTTGCTTAGGGGATAATAATAGCCCTTGAGTGCTGGCCATATCTAGGGTACCCACCCGGGGAGTGACAAACTTTGTATCAGAGCAAAGAGTTCAAGCATCCTAGGTAGTCTGAAGCCATATCTAGTATATTCTTATTTATGGGTGTGTTCTGCATCAGACTTCATAAGGAAGAGGCTATAGGACATTAGAAATGGTTACACTTCTTCATATTCTGATTCATGTGATAGAGTTAAACTCTATAAAAGCACTCTTCTAATTCGTGTGCTACACATTTGCAGAGTTGTGATCATGCCTCCAAGAAGAGCTGTTAGAGGAAGAGAACGTTCAGGTAAAGAGAATGCTAACTCACCTGAGCCCCAAAATTCGGATGAATCCATAGGTCCAGCCATCCCTGAACAGCCACCCAGGCTGACATCTCAAATGCTAAGCTTTGCCAGGCCATGCAGACTTTGGCCTAGGTTATGATAACACTAGTTCTTAGGAGTAAAGTAAGCATACAAGATGCTCCAAACATATCCAGGGTTCGAGAGTTCTTGAAATGAATCCTCCCTAGTTCACAGGGTCTATACTCAACGAGGACCCAGAGAACTATATTGATGAGCTCCAGAAAGTGTTTTAGATGATGCATATGGCTGATATTGATAGAGTTTAATTAGCTACCTACCAGCTTAAAGGTGTTGCCAGGCTGTGGTATGACCATTGGAAGAAGAACAGAGGAGAGGGGTCCCCAGTTCTAACTTGGACAGTATTTGAAGAAGCTTTCTTAGGGCGCTTCTTTTCGAGGGAGCTAAAGGAGGCCAAGGTAAGAGAATTCTTCAATCTGAAACAGGGCTCTGTTACGGTGAAGAAATATGGTCTTAAGTTTATGTAGTTGTCTCACTATGCTCCTGAGATGGTTGCAGACATGAGAAGCAGGATGGGTCTGTACGTTGATGGGTTGAACATGTGGCCAAAGAAATATTGGAGAGGAGTTATGCTTGTAAGAGACAAGGACATAGACAGATTGATGGTCTATATGCAACAGGATGATGAGGCAAGGCAATAATATAAGGATGAGATAAACAACACTAGGGCTAAAATCTCCATCCAAGAGGTTGGGAAAATAGAAAATAGGAATGGGAGCAAGTTTCAGTTCGGGCCAGCGTTTTCATCTACCAGTGCACCACCACCCAGAAATTAGAATGAGCAAAAGTCTTAGAATTTTAGAGCTCAGGGATCTCAGTCGTAGGCAAGCATGACCCTAGATTCACAAGGTAAGCTACCATGTGGAAAATATGGCAAACTACACTGGGGAAATGTCGTGAGCGAGGAGATGCATGCTACAAGTCTGGCTAAATAGGTCATTTTTAGAGAGATTGTCCAAACTGGGCTAACAAAGCCCAATCTTCTACACTGGTACCACCAGTTAGAGGAAATCAGAGGGTTGCTACTTCTGGCGCAAATGAGGCTACAAACTATTTGTATGCCATGGGCAGTCGCCAAGATCAGGAAAACTCCCCAGATGTTTTGAAGGGTATGATTCGAGTCTCTACTCTTGATTGCTATATTTTGATGGAACCTAGTGCCACTCTATCTTTTGTCACTCCTTATGTAGATAGTAGTTTTGAGGCCCTTCCTAAGTGCTTGTTTGAGCCATTTTCTGTTTCTACTCTTATTGGTAAGTCTATTCTAGCGAAAGTTTATAGAGATTGAGTAGTGTCCATCTGTCATAGAGATACTCTTGCTGATTTGATTAAGTTAGAGATAGTTGAATTTGATGAGATTCTAGGCATGGATTGACTTCACGCTTGTTATGCCTCTGTTGATTATAGAACCCGATTTTTCAAATGCTAGTTTCCAAATGAGCCTGTCATAAAGTGGAGGGTGATTCTCTTGCACCTAAGGGAAAGTTTATTTCCTATCTTAAGGCCATGAAGTTAATCCCAAAAGGATGTATCTACCATCTCGTATGAGTCAAGTCTGATGATGTTGAGCTTCCTACCTTTGAGTCTATCCCGATTGTGAACGAGTTTCTTGAAGTATTTCTTGAGGATCTGCCTGGAGTCCCTCTTGATAGGGAGATTGATTTCAGAATTGATTTTCTTCCTGATACCCAACCTATCTCCATTCCGCCATATAGAATGGCCCCTGCTGAGTTGAAAGAACCGAAAGAGTAGCTGAGAGATTTGCTAGAGAAGGCTTTATTAGACCAAGTGTCTCACCATGGGGTGCTCCGATCCTATTCATGCAGAAGAAGGATGGTTCCCTTCGAATGTGTATTGACTATCACCAATTGAACAAGGTGGCAATCAAGAATAAGTATCCCCTCTTAAGGATAGATGATTTGTTTGACCAACTTTACGGTGCTACTGTTTTCCCTAAGATAGATTTCAAATCAGGCTATCACCAGCTGAAAGTGAGAGAATCTGACATCCTGAAGAGGGATTTTTTAACTCAATATGTCACTTCGAATTCTTGACAATGTCCTTTGGGTTGACAAATGCACCTACAACCTTCATGGACCTAATGAACAAAGTATTCAGACAGTACCTTGGCATGTTTATGATCTTGTTTATTGAAGATATTTTGGTGTATTCCAGATATTAGGATGATCATGCTAATCACCTTACAATCGTTTTGCAGATGCTCGAGGATAATGAGTCATATGCAAAGTTTTTGAAGTGTGAGTTTTGGCTCTTGTCATGGCATTCCTACCATGTGGTTTCAGGCGATGGTATACAAGTGGACACCCAAAAGATTGAGGCAGTTAAGAATTATCCCAGACCAACCTCTTTGACTAACATAAGAAGCTTTTTAGGTTTGGCTGGCTACTACCGCAAATTTGTTGAAGGATTTTCTTCCTTATTTGCATCGTTGACTAGACTAACTCAGAAGAAGGTCAAGTTTCGATGGTCCGATGAGTATAAGACGAGTTTTCAAGAGTTAAAAAAGGTTGACTACTGCCCCAGTATTGACCTTGCTCAAGGAGATGACAGATTTGTTATTTCTTGTGATGCCTCAAGAGTGGGATTGGGATGCATATTGATGCAGAAGGGTAAAGTTGTTGCTTATGTTTCCAGGCAACTCAAATTGCATGAGAAGAATTATCCCACCCATATCTTGGAATTAGCAACGATGGTGTTTGCTCTCAAACTATGATGCCACTATCTATATGGAGCGCATGTCGATGTATTCATACACTATAAGAACTTGCAATATGTTTTCACCCAAAAAGAGCTTAACTTGAGGCAGAAAAGATAGCTTGAATTACTCAAAGACTATGACATGAGCATCCTCTACCACCCTGGTAAGGCTAATATGGTTGTTGATGCTCTTAGCAGGTTGTCTATGGGAAGAATCGCTATGTGGTGGAAGAAAGGAGAGAGTTAGCTAAAGAGGTTCACAGACTAGCACGATTGGGATTTTATTTAGATGAATTCGGTGAAGGAGGAGTTCTTGTGCATAATAGGTCTACCTCATCACTAGTAGTGGAGATGAAGGAGAAGCAATATCAAGATCCTATCTTGCTGCAGTTGAAAGCAGATGTGTTTAAACAGAATTTAATTGCTTTCACCAAAAGGGGAGACAAATTATTGAGATTCCTAAGTAGATTGTATGTTCCAGATGTTGATGGTATTCATGAAAGGATCATGGAAGAAGCCCATATTCCATTCATACAAGGTCAACTAAGATGTACCATGACTTAAGAGAAGCTTATTGTTGGAGTAGGATGAAAAGACACATTCCTGAGTTTGTTTCTACGTGCCTCAATTGCCAACAAGTAAAGGTTGAATATCAAAGGCCATGTGGAGTAGCCCAGAACTTTAAGATCCTAGAATGAAAGTGTAAAATGATGAATATGGACTTTTTCATAGGCTTACCAAGGTCTTGCAGGCAACATGATTCTATTTGGGTGATAGTTGACATGATGATAAAATTTGTGCACTTCTTGGCAATAAAAACGACTAACACTGCAGGGGATTATGCCTGATAGTACATAACAGAGATTGTGAGATTCCATGGAGTTCCCTTGTCCATTATCTCAGACAGAGGAGCTCAATTCACTACTCAGTTTTAGAGATCTTTCCAGAAAGGCTTAGGTTCAAAGATGAATCTTAGCACTGCTTTTTTCACCCTAAAACTGATGGCTAGGAAAAGTGCACAATTTATACCTTGAAGGATATGTTGAGAGCCTGCATCATTTACTTTAAAGGTAATTAGGATGACCATTTGCCTCTAATTGAGTCTACCTACAACAACAATTTACATTCCAGTTCCCTATGAGGCTTTTTATGGAAGGAGATGTAGATCACCAATTGGTTGGTTTGAGGTAAGTGAAACAAAATTGATTAGACTAGACCTGGTTCTACAAGATATGGAGAAAGTGAAGATCATCCAAAAAAGATTGAAGATTGTATAGAGTCGACAAAAATCCTACACTGATGTTAGAAGAAGAGACTTAGAGTTGTAGGTCAACGATTGGGTGTATTTGAATGTTCACTTATGAAAGGTACGAAGTAACTCGAGAAGAAAGAAAAGTTGAGTCCGAGGTATATTGGTCCTTGCCAGATTATGAAAAGAGTGGGCAATGTGGCTTATGAGTTGGAGCTACCACCAGAGTTAGCAGCCATACATCCAGCCTTCCACATTTGCATGCTTAAAAAGTGTTTGGGAGATCCACAATTAGTTGTGCCTGTTGAGAGTATTAGAGTGAAGGGTAGTTTGAGTTATAAACAAATTACCGTTCAAATTCTTTGCATGTTGAGGGCCAAAGAGATTACATCTATCAAGGTGTCATGGAGAAATCAATTTGTAGAAGAAGCTACTTGGGAAGCTGAAGAGGATATGAGGGCGAAGTACCCCCATTTTTTCCTACCTGATGAAGATGAGAGAGTTTATGGTAATGATTCCTTCTAAATCCTTAAATTTTCCTTTATTTTGAGTTTGACTAGAAATAGTGTCCTAGAGTCCAAATGATGGTTGATTTGATTTGTTGACTGTCTGAGTGTTTTACCTGCTTAACTTCTTGATTGATTGATTGCGGAATGATTTTTGAGTTGTTTGATCGTTGGAGTCCTAGATAGGATTCACGCCTTGACTAGGTTCCTAGATTTCTCATCAGTCGAGGATAAATGATCCCAGTGGGGAGATAATGTAAAATCCTAGAAATTTTAGAAGTGAAACAGGTCTTTAGATCTGGTTCTACGAGAGGCACTTACGGATCATAGTTTGGATGAAGGGTCGTCATTGGTGATCTTGGTTAGAGATAGGATAATGGGTCTCTAGTTTTGAATAGGAAAAAAGGGATTATGGGTCGTGGTTTGGGTTACGGCCCGTGGACTAGGTCGTAAGAAATGCTCTAGAGTTGAAAATTTTAGCTAAGTATAGAAGGGAGTCCACGAGAGAGAATAACGACCCGTAACCTGTTCTACGGATCATCTGTCAATCCATAAAATGCGATCCAAAAATCCATGATTATGGTTTGATTTCCATGAGAGAGAACGATGACGCATAACCTGTTCCACGAAACTGTCAATCCATAAAATAAGATCCAAAAATCCAGTTTTGTTCTACTTTCATGATAATTGCAGAGTGATTTTTGATTTGTTTGATCGTTGGAGTCCTAGATAGGGTTCACGCCTTAACTAGGTTTATAGATTTCTCATCGGTCGAGGACGAATGATCCCAAGGGGGAGATAACGTAAAATCTTAGATATTTTAGAAGTGAAATAGGTCCTCAGACCTGGTTCTATGAGAGGCACTTACAGATCATAGTTTGGATGATGAGTCGTCATTGTTGATCTTGGTTAGAGATAGAGATAATGGGTCTCTAATTTTCAACAGGACAAAAGGGATTATGAGTCGTGGTTTGGGTTACAGCCCGTGGAATAGATCATAAGAAGTGTTTTAGAGTTGAAAATTTTAGCTAAGTATAGAAGGGAGTCCACGAGAAATAATCATGACCTGTAACCTGTTCCACGGATCATCTATCAATCCGTAGAATGCGATCCAGAAATCTATAATTATGGTCTGAGTTCCATGAGAGAGAATGATGACCCGTAATCTGTTCAACGAACAATCTATCATTCCGTAAAATAGGATCCAAAAATTCATAATTTTGGTCTATTTTTTCACGAGAAAGGAACATGACCCGTAACCTATTTCACGGGCCGTAAAAAGGGTTTTGTGGTCCACTTTTGGCAGTTTTCTTGAAGTAATTTTGTCTTTTCTTATTTTTTCAATTAAAATCCATGACGTTTTGAACTTGTTTTGTACCCCTTATTAGTACTCTAAGGGTAATACTATTCATTCTACACTTAAAATTCTAGAGAGCATCGAGGAGAGGAGAAAGCTAGGGTTCCAAGCACGTGAGTGGATTTTCTGTGAGTTAACTGTTCTCTAAAATTTCCAGGTATGTAAGGCTAACTAGAACATGGATTTTGTCCTTCCATATGCCCTATAACCCGAATCGATGGAGTTGTGAATGAATTTAGCTTTCCATGGATGTTTCTTGAAGATTTTTCTTAAAATCCTAATAAATCCCTATATAATTTTTCATCAATTACAGTTTTTATGAACTAAATACTTTGAATAGATGATTTTTCTTTTCTACATGAGCCCTACAATGAATTTCTGTTATTTTTACATATCGCACTTAAATGAGTATGCATGAATATAATTTGAGCCTAAAAGAGTTTATAGAGTTCCTAAATGCTTTAACTCTACTTTTGTTTTCTGAATACTATGAGTTGGAATGAGGCATGATAGAGAGTCTTGATGAGTCATAAGCTAATCCTAAAAGAATGTTCCTAATCAAAGAATTGATAGTTGATGTGATGAATTGAGTTGACAAATATCTAATTAGGCTAGTTGAATGAGTTAACCATATGGTTGATGTCTTATGAGCATGTTGATTCTTGAGAGGAGTATCGAGCACCGAATTAGATAACAGTAAGTCCAACTCAAACTTAATAACTTCATCGCCAAATGTAGGAGAGGATCGAAACTGCTAAGTCGAAAGTTTCCTCTTGATAGGTTCCTGAGAGAATAGAGGACTCATTTGATTTGATCTAATCCATTAAGGATTAATTCTCTCTTTACCCTAGAAAGTACTAAGCGGTTGTGGCAATATCAACGGGCATTGTTGTATGATCACGAACTCATAAATGATTGTTATCGGATAAGAGAAACTCCCAGATAGGTTGTACACTGATAGTACTCTAGATTGGTTGGATTGGAGTTGTACTGATTGGTCATTGTCTATTCTTTATTTTTTCTTTAAATAGACGTTTGACATCATGATTGAGTTCCATATCTCCTGATTTGAGTTTTCTGAGTTGATAATATTCTACCTTGATGTATGTTTTATTCATTCATTTTACATACTCGTACATGTCACGTATTGACGTTCATGTGGGCCTGTATCGTTAATGATGTAGATACAAGTATTATAGATCACCAATAAATGCACCGTTGAGGATTTGTTACAGCCATCTGATTTGGTGAGTCCTCCCCTGCTTCCGGAGGATACTCATTTATGTTTTTATCCTGACTTGGGTTAGTACTTTATTTTCTTTGATTGGGGTAGTGATGACCTGTCATGGTACCATCTAGACAACTTAGATAGATGCTTCATAGACTAGCCTTGAGATTGGTGACTTGGATATTGTTTGACTAGTTTCTGTCATACTAGTCCTGTTGATTTGTTTTGATTACCTTTAAATGAGATTGTCCACCTTTTATTATCTTTAGTCTTCCGCTGATATGATAAATATTGATTGAATGAATGTGATGAGGCAAAGTGGTTCCCTTGGGGAGTAACAATAGTTTCTGAGTGACATCCACATCTACGGTACCTTCCTGGGACGTGGCATATTATATACATATTTTCACACACGCATATGCACGCGCGTGCGCGCACTCACAGATATATAATTACGTATTTAATTATTAATTTTTCATAATTTTTTCAAAATATCATTTGAAAAAAATTTTATTTTCATTAATTATTTTGATTTGATTATAAATTATTTTAGATTTAATTAGTTAATAGTTAAATTAATTATTTCAATTTGTTAATATTAAGAAGCTCTTTAATTGATTTATATTAATTCATTTTGTGTTCAAGTTAATCATTTATTCAATTTAGCCACATCTTTAATCCTATAATTGCCAAGATTGTGATTTAAAAGGAAAAACTACATTACATATCAAACATATACTATTATTTAAAATATTCTGCTATAGTTTAAAATTATTACTGTTCATAGCTATATGATCAATTTTAAAGCAAAAATTAATTATATATGCACTTACTATATACATCAAGCAAATGTCCATTCATATTCAATCTTTTTCTCTCTCTTTCTCCCCTTACCTTTTCCCTCTTTACTAATTTCAAATCAAATCAATTCTACTTTCATTTCCTACCCAAAATTGATTTAATTAAGTTATCTTTTCATATTGCAACAATCTTTCATGAAAGATTTCTAGCTTATTGACTGTGATTTGAATATTTTTTCAACTTTTCTTGTATTTTATTGGTATTGCTATAGCTATGTATGGAAAATATTCAATGTGTTCAATTGTATTATTTCTTGTTATATATTTGTATTCATGTGATTTTTCAATTGAAGGGTAAGTATCAAACACACTTTAACATTATAGTTAGACGTATGTATTTGCATCAGCTTTTGTATTTTATATCTTATGTATTTATATTGAAAGATACTAATATGTAGTATATGCTTTTGAATTGAATGATAAGTATTACATACATTCCACATAGGTATACTTTTCAATAATTGAAGTTTTTATATTTGCTCGTATTTGAAATCCACTGTTAGATAATTATATCCATATACGTTTTCTATTTAAATATACAAAGAAACTTGATATATTTCACGAAAAAAATGAATATAACAACATACTTGAATCAAATGAAAACAATTAAATCACACATAAATGAATATAACATGAGATTTTAATGCATTAGATAATAAAAAAAATTGACAATTTTTACGAACAAAAATAAAATACAACTTACTTGACAAAAATGAAAATAATTAACTAAGCAAATTAAGCCCTTAAAATTGAAATTTTGTAATAATATACAATAATAATTGTATTCATATACTAATACACACATAGTACATTTTATTTTTCTCCATACGAAAAATTAGATTTTATGTGAAGAATCATTCGGTTGAAGCCCCACGTATATAGAATTATGCAAATTATAATACAGTTCATGATTTGAAGGAGAAACTTAGTCTAGTGCAGTTTGATAAATTCAAAAATATACGTTTAAACGTTTAAATCTATATATCTGTATAAATACTATATATGTTAAATTATCGGCTGCATTCATTTGTATTTTGATGATGTTATATTATGTATTTGGTAGGCACATGTATTCATATATTCTAGTATTTATATTCATTAAAGGAACATTTGTATTATGTAGGAGTATCATTACCTTCAACGATGTATTTAATTTTAATACATTTTGTAATCAAATATATATATATTTAATAAACTCAAAATTAGATTAATTAAATTGGAATATGAAACATACTTACTCTATGTAGCAATTATTTTTATTCTATTGTCTAGAATGTCCAATCAATACAATTATATGTACCATTGAATTGACCAATTTAAAATCACTACAAGCCTAATACTGAAATATCAATTATTCCACAAAAATAAAAAATTAATTCAACTAAATCAATTTTGAGTATTAATACTTGTATGATGTTGATGCTTGGGAAAAATTAAGATAGACAAAAAGATTTGTCTATGTTGTATCTCAAATTTTTCACTAAAAAATGATTATAGTCCAAACGTACTGAATCAATTTTAATTGTTAATTGATTAATGAAAATTTAAGAGTTTAAGGGACTTAATTAAAAGAATTTTCATTTTTAAAAATAGAATATACCTTATTTAATACTAGCTAACTATAACTGTATAATTATATTAAAAGAAAATCAATTTTATGCAATTAATATAATGAATTATACGCATAAATTGTAGTCATATTTCGTAATTAGCATACTTATAGCTATTGAAACTGTAGTTATTTTTGTAAGTTTCTCTTACGACTAAATTTCCAATTTAATCTTCCACCCAATTGTAGTCCAATTTTGATGGCCCAATTATCCCATACCCGGCCCAATCTGCTTCTTCCTCTCAACAAATACACATAATATCAAATACATATATTATGCCGCTCCCTCACGCGCCCCTTTCCTTTTTTCTTTGTTTTTATTCATCACCCCTCTTTGACTGATTTTTCCATTCAAATCTCAAGAACCAAAGTTGAATTTGAAATCATTTTTTCTTTTTCGAAAATTTTGCAGTCCTACAATTTGGATTGACAGAAATTAGAAAAAAGAAGTCAACAACTCTGCTGTCGTTCGAGTGGAATCCCTGTAATTCCTTTTCTATATCGTTTATGTGGCTATGCAGTCACTGTTACCATAAGTAATTTTAGCTATTTTATGTTTGCTTTCCCCTCTTACAAATGCCTTCATACTCATTTTTTTATAATCACACTAAAAATATACCAAAATAAACATTAAATCTTACGCATCAACGCGTCACACAATTACAACATCATAAAAAATATCAAACTGAAACCATTTGTTAATGCCAACCTAACCGCACCATAGTTGAATTAATGCTTTTGAATTTAAATTATTTAATAGTAATATTTATACCATAAATTTTAACCATCCTGGATGTCGCAAAACATGCACGATTCACATCATTTTAACACCACCGTAGTACCATTAAAATGTTAATCAAGACGATAACTAATTTCATATTATAGACACTATTGACGCAATCAAAAAAACACTTCTAACAAGATTGAACATTTACACACCATCCAAATGATAATTAAACAAAATTTCACGTTTAAACATCATTAAACATGAAATAAAAATTTACAACAACATTAACGAAATTTAAAAGCATTATTTTACAAAAAAACCCAACAACACAAACTAAGTTGTAATTAATTAAAGGGCAAAAATCATAACTATACATTTTTATATACAAAATTACATGCTCATTCCGACTTTTTCATATTTACACAAATATACCAATATATTATTACAAAATAGGTAAAAAAATATGTGTTGTGATTAATTAATGCTGATGAGAAGGCATTGGTAGTGGGAAAGGAAGCAATGGATTAAATAAAGGAAAATTCTTAACAAATGCATTAATCCGTGTAGGTGATTCCTAACATCAAAAATAAAACTTTTGTTACCTTTAATTATTTGAAGACAACTAATTAATTAATAATGTAATTAATAAATTTATTATAAAAAGATTTTTAATCAGACATTAATTATGATGCATCTAAGCTAAAATTCTTTAATTTTTTTTTTTATATATTTAAAAACATATTCCCTGTACCAATAGTTGATTTGATTTCCTTCCGATAGCCTTTTAGCAGGCGTGTCAACCAAGAATGACGCCTTAACTTTTGTACCTTGTTCATATGAAAAAAGACTTCAGTGTTGCATCTACACAATTAATTATTAGGGGGAAAAGGTCATGCACTTATCAAAGCTTTTATATAAAGATTTTGACTCACACATTAAGAATATTAGTCTGGTACACAAAAAAAAAAAAAAAAGAGCTGAGAGTGAGAGAGAAGGTATTTATTTAGATTAAATCAATGGAGAATGATAATTTTGTATCAATTTTGGTATAGGACTTAACAGGTATGTAATAGTAGCAAAATTATCTTATTTTTTGTTAACAAATGTTAAAGATTGGTGATATTTTTTTAATTAAGGATAATTTACAAAACTATGCACTTTAAGATTCTTAATTACAAATTTTTTTTATTTACCCAAATAACAAATAATTTACCAAACTATACCATAAATATGCTGACTACATTGTACTTCAATTTTATTTTTAATTTTTTTTTAATAATGTTAAATCACATTGGTCCTTTCCCTATGTCATTAATTTGATTTGATTTCTATATCAAATTCTCAAGGAGCAATTTCACTTGATGGAATGGCAGAATTGAGGAGTGCATCTTTAAAAGGCTAGATAGGGTGCTGGTCAATAAGGCATTTTTAGAGGGCTTCCCTTCCTCTGAAGTGCAGCATCTCATAAGGGATGAGTCTGATCATGCACCCATTCAGCTGGAGTGTAAATCAATGAAGGGAATCAGTATAAAGCCTTTCAGATTTCAGAATTTTTGGGTCAAACATTCTCAGTTTAAACAAGTGGAGGTAGATAACTGGGTGGCTGATTTTAAAGGAAGCCCTTTTTATGGAATTTCAAGCTGAACTCACGAGAGTCCGAAAAGCACTAGTTATTTGGAACAGAGAAGCGTGAAAATATTTTTCAAAAAGTGGCAACCTTGGAAGACGTAATTAAGGTGAAGGAGATTTAGTTTGAAGTACACCCAACATCTGATAATAGAGGAGCTAAAAATTGCAGAGGCTGAACTAGGGAAATGATTAAGGGATGAAGAAGAGTTCTGGCAACAAAAGGCAGGACTGAATGGTTACAAGATGGAGATAAAAATACTAGATTTTTTCACTCCTATGTGAAAGAGAGGAGGAGGAAGCTATATATTGATGAAATCCAGAGTTCAGAAGGGGGAACCATTAGTGAGGAAGGTGAGATTGGGGAAGAAGCTGTTAGGTTCTTCAGGCATCATTTCAAGATGAAGGTTTTCAAGGGGAATTTTCTTTGTTGGAAAATATCCCCCATATCATTTCAGAAGAAGAAAATGATGTTATGATTGCACTACCTGATGAAAAGGAGGTGAAACTACTGTTTTCAGTCTTAATGGGTCCAGTGCTTGCAGACTAGATGGGTTCACGTTCCTTCTTTCAAAACAGGATATAATTAGGGAGGACATTATCAGGTTAGTCAGAGCCCTTTTTCTGTGATCAGGAATTGACTAAGTTCATTTCTCACACTAACCTGGTTCTGATACCCAAAAAGGAGATGGTTAAGGGATTCACAGATCTGAGGCCTATAAGCTTGAGTGATTTTGCTAACAAAGTGATTTCTAAGGTAATTCATAGAAGATTTCCTCTGTCCTACCTAAGATTATTTCCCAGAATCAGTCAGGCTTCATTCAGGGAAGGAATATAGCAAAGAATGTGTTTCTGGCTCAAGAGATATAGGGGACATCAACAAAAGGAACAAGCACACTAATGTTGTTGTTAAGCTAGACATGGAAAAGGCATATGATAGAGTTTTATGGATATACCTTACCAAAGTACTAAGAAAGTTTGGCTTTTCAGAGGAAATTGTGGATATGATATGGAGGTTAGTGTCAAATAACTGGTCTCCTGTGGTGATTAATGGCAAAATTCTTTGGTTTTTTTAAATCAACCAGAGGGTTAAAACAAGGTGATCCACTTTCACCAACTCTCTTTATCATAGCTGCAGAGGTGTTATTTAGGGGTCTGAATATGTTGAATGAAAACCCTGATTTTATGGGCTATGGGATGCAAAATGGAGTCCAAGGATTAATCATCCGACTTATGCAGATGATACAATCCTTTTTGGATCAGGAGACAAGACTTCAATATGGCTGACGATGAAGGTGCTTAGTGACTATGAGAAACAGTCTGGTCAGAAAGTCAACAAAAGCAAAAAGTGCATTCTTCTTACATGAAAATTCCCCACTGTGTGTGGCAATAAGGCTGAGGAGATTAACAAGGATTAAACAAGGTAATTTTTCATTAATATACTTTGGATGCCCTGTCTACTATGGGAGGGGTAAGATTTCAGGATGTTTTGAGGAAAGTAGCTAGAAGAAAACAATCCTGGCATAACAAATTATTATCCTTTTGGAGGTAACCAGATATTAATTAGTCATGTTCTACAATCCATGCTTGTGTATTTGTTGACTGTAATGAATCCACCAAAAAGAGTGGTGGACAGACTGCATCAAATGTTTGCTAAATTCATGTGGAGTCGGAGGAATTAAAGGAAAGCATTGGGTTGCTTGGAATGAGCTATATTACCCTAAGGATGAAGGTGAACTTGGGTTTAAATCTTTGTTTGATGTTAATAAAGCTTTAATTGCAAAATTGTGGTGGACATTTAGAACATCAAACACATCTCTTTGGACATATTTCATGTGGATAAAATATGGCAAAAAGCAGCACCCTGTCATAGTCAATTCTCTGGGAGCTTCTAAGGTGTGGAAGAACATGATTCAAATAAGGGCAGAAATGAAGCATGATATTTGGTGGCAAATTAAAGCAGGGACATCCAATTTCTAGTTTGACTATTGGACAAAGATGGGAGCTTTATATTTTCCTACAGAAACTGTAGTGGAGGATGAAGTTGCAGAAACCCTGGACTACATTGATAATGGACAGTGGAATATATTAAAATTGCAAAAGGTGTTCACAGATGATCTGGTGTTTTACATAAAGGAGAATATATTGCCCCCTACAGATAAAAAGGGTGGTGATAGACCTTGGTAGATGGAGGAAAGACTGAGTTTTTTTTTCTGTGAAGTCAGCCTATGGACTGTTGAGAAGGAGGCGGCACCAACAGGAATGGGCAATGAATGTGTGGATCAAGGGGTTGCCACTGTAAATTTCCTTCTTCCTGTGGATGCTGTGGAAGAAGAAAATAGCAACAGATGACAATGTGAAAAGAATGAAAATTCAGATTGTATCTAGATGCTATTGCTGTGAAAATAATGAGTAGAAAACTATGATCCATTTATTACAGCCAAGGAAGCAGTTTGCTAATTGTGCAGGTATCAGGTGTGAAGAGGTACAACTACAACAACTTTGTCATACATGGTGGAACTTTTGAAGGACCATGTAAGCTTCAAAAGATGATGAAAATTGTACCTGTTATGGTGACATGGCCACTGTGGAAGAGAAGAAATGCCTTGAAACATGGGAATCAGTACTTACTTAATATGATGGTATTTTAATGTGAGCAAAGACCATCTCAATTTGTGAAAAGTACTTTCCGATGGATCGGGGTAGGGGGGTGCCAAACCTATGGCTGATGTGTTTGATTTCTTTACTAGCTATAGTCCTAAGTTACATGTGCTAAAGGTGAGTTAGAAGCCTACATAGAATGGATGGATAGTGTGTAACACTGATGGAGCAAGTAGGGGAAATCCTGGTAATAGCGCTTATGGATTCTGTCTAAGGGATACAGAAGAAAATCTCTTAGATGCAGAATCACATTGCTTGGGATCAGCAACCAACATGTGAGCTGAGGCCAAGGCAATGTGGCATGCTATTAGTTTCTGCACAGATAAGGGTCCAACTAATGTGCAAATTCAAACAGACTCATTTATGCTTAAGCAAATGGTGACTATGGAGTGGAAAGTACAAGAGATTGATAGAAATCATTGAAGCCATTCAAAGAAAAACACAAACAATTTAGGTAGAGATTGTGCACATATAGACAGAAGCTAATATGCTTGCAAATTATATTGTAAATCAGGCCTTTTACCAGGAAGGTAAATTACAGTATTTTCAGTTTGCTGATCTACCATTCAAGGGAAGAAGGATGCTAAATATGGATAAATGCCAAATTCCTGCCCTAAGAGTGCGTACAAGGGCCATCAACATTTCTACATAACAATTACAGAAATGACATGTGCAAAAAAAGGTACATACAGTTAGGAGCAAAAACAGTCAAAAGAGTGGGGAAACGTGGATAGCAACAACCTGGTGAGTAGGTATATTCAAAATAAGGGGTTTTTAGGCACCAAAAAACTAATGTCGGGGGTCAACAGTAACATACAACAGCAGCATAAACCAAGGGTCAACACCACTTCCTGCAAAAATTATAGATCTAAGGTGAGGAAGATCGGTGAAAATAAATCTGAAGCAAAAGAAGAATACTTGTCAACTTACATATCTATGGTCAAGGAAAACGAAAAACGTTGTTCATATGGACTGGAAACATTCCAAGGAGGAGGATCGCAACTGTGATTTAGAGAAAATACATCAGAAAGGAAGAAAATAAGCGATAAAGATGTACCTGAAGGCGAGATAGAGAAGAAACAAGACGATGAACAAGCTTCGGGCAGCCTAGAGGATCACCCTTCCCCTAGAAGTCATGAGCTATGCATAGAAGAGGAAAGGACGCAATTTGGAAACAAAATGTCATGTTCTAGAATTTCCGAGTATATAGGGTTTACTTTTTTTTGGTTTGGGCCTCCGGGTCGAGTTTGTACTTGGACCTCTTTTATACAGAAAATAAAATGGGCTGCTAGAATTTAATTTAAAAAAAAATTATAGACGCCATCAGCCTTTTGCAGGCGCGTCTCCGAATCTTTTTCCTTTAGCTTTTACGTTGTTTGAAGGACAATTTCTTCATTGTCGTTTTACACAGTGCAAAAGCATCAATTTTTTTTCCATCATTCAAAGAAGTTCATTCATATTCAAGGGAAAACCAACGAAACCCCCCCCCCCCTTTTTTTTAACTTATTTTTGTTGTATTCAAACAAAAGATCGTTCGTTTGAATGATTATATATGTGATTATTAAGGTGTTTATCTACCTGTAATAAGTTTCATTTTAAAAAAATTTTCCCCTTTCAATGTAGTGTAGATTTCACAAGGGTAAAGAATAACTATGGAGGGAACACCTATTAGGAAAAGCCATAGTTCCAAAGTAATGTACACGTCATCGCCACAAAAAAATGACGACGAAAATGTTATTAACAAAGAGAAGGAACAATGCATCAATATTAGTTATAGCAAGAGCAATGTTAATATAAGTTCGAAAAGGAAGGGTAAGAACATATGCATGAGAGTACTTTACCCCACGACAGTGATTTTGAGGACAAAATTCAAATTTTAAAGAGAGTCATGCTGATTAAAAAACTTAATTCGTCCACTCTTGTCAATGTCAAGGTATTTTGTTCGTTAAAATATTTTTACGTCTAAACAAGAGAATCTTTTTTTTAAATCCTTTTTTTTGGTTAGAAATCCGTTGGGGCTAAAGACAAGATTGCTTCCGGGTCCAAAAAAAAGAAATCTGGGAAGACAAGAACTAAGAAACTGATAGATGACCTAAAGGTACTTTTTAATGGTTTTTTGATGTGTATTTTATTATTTTTTATTTTTAGTTAACTTTTTGGTAATTTATAGTCAGTTTTTTTATATTTTTTTGGACCATTTCAGAATAATTAAAGAACTCTCTTGTTGGTACTCGTACGTTAATGATAATGTGTTTGATGAAATAACTGAATTTTATCAAGGTATAATATGCTTGATTTGTTTAAAAGTGGTCCATTTGATTATTTATTTGATCTACCACCCTTGGATGTGCAATCACAAATCATTTGAACTTTGGTTCATCATCTCAAGAACAAGCACCAGGTTGATGAAGTATTTATATTTATTTTTAATGGGAAAAGCTAAGATTTGATCTTAGAGAATTTAGACGAGAAATTTGATAGTCTTTTCGAATAGCAATAGCAAAATCAATTTTGTTGCAACACTCGTAAAATCATATTTGCAGTGCCAATGAACAATCAGAAAAATTAACATAATCTGGGTCTTTAACTAGTTGAGACACCAAAGAACCCCTCAAATAAAAAAATGAATGTCTACCCCATAGGTATGTTGTGTAACGTCCAGATTCACCAACAAAAAGTGGTCTAAAGGAACAAAATGTTTCTTGGGGGGTGATGACAGAATGTATGTAATAATGAAGTAAATCACAACAATATTAAACACATACTCAGTCTCAAACAAACCTGCCTTAAAAACACTATCAAATGGTGCTTTTCTACACACTTGTCACAGGCCATTGGGAAGTATCGCTCAACGAGCTTTGATTTTCCATCCAAATCATGAGTGTAATCATCTATTGTACCACATTTCAAACCAGTAATAGTCCTAAATTCTCCGAGTTTGAGGAGTTCTTTGGTCTCTCAACTAGTTGAAGACCCAGATTATGTTTTATTTTTCATTGGCATTGCAAATATGATTTTACGAATGTTGCAACAAAGCTGATCCTGCTATTGTTATTCGGAAAGACTATCGAATTGCTCGCCTAAATTCTCTAAGACCAAATCTTAGTTCTTTGCCATTAAAATTAAATATAAGCACTTCATTAATCTGGTGCCTATTCTTGAGATGATGAACCAAAGCTCGAATGAATTATGATTGCATATTTAAGGGTGACAGATCAAATAAAAACTAAATGGACCACTTTTAAACAAATCAAGCATATTATACCTTCATAAAAACACACTTATTTCATCAAACACATTACCATTAACATATGAGCACCAACAAAAGAGTTTTTGATTGTTCTGAAATGGTCCAAAAAAATATAAAAAACTGACCTGTAAATTACCAAAAAGTTAACTAAAAACAAAAATAATAAAATACATATATAAAGAACATTAAAAAATACCTTTGGGTCATCTTTCAATTTCTTAGTTCTTGTCTTCCCAGGTTTCCTTTTTTTGGGACCCGGAAGTAATCTTGTCTTTAGCCCCAATGGATTTCTAAGAAAAAACAAAGGCTTCTCTCATTTAGAAGTAAAAATATTTTAACGAACAAAATACCTTGGCATTGACAGGAGTGGATGAATTAAGCTCTTTGTTTAGCTTGACTCTCTTTAAAATTGAGATTTCATTCTCAAAATCACTGTCATGGGGCAAATTACTCTCATGCATATGCTCCTTAACCTTCGTTTTCGAACTTACATTAATCTTGCTCTTGCTAGAATTAGTATTGATACATTGTTCCTTCTCATTGTTAATATCATTCTCGTCGTCTTTTTTTATGGTGATAGCGTGTAAGCATTCAACTCAAAGTTAGGTCTAGAGCAACAACATGGAGTGCTCTCAACGAAAATAATATTACTTTGGAAATAGATGTTCCCTCCATAGTTATTGTTTACCCTTGTGAAGTCTATATTACATAAAAACAAATTTTTTTTCTAAAAAAATGAAACTTATTACGGGTAGATAAACACCTAATAATCACATATACTTATTTGAATATAAGAAAAAAAATAAAAAAGGGGGCTTCGTTGGCTTTACCTTGAAATGAACAGACTTCTTTGAATATTGGAAGGAAGATTGGTGCTTTTGCACCGTGTTATGACACCCGACGAAATTACAAAAGTATCCCTAGAAAAGAAACATGCGGGTAACGCGTCTTCCCATGCTCCGTTCGCAAATTTGAGATCGAATTTGCGATCAACGCTAAAAATGGAGTGGGAAAATGGTCTCGACTCGATACAGAAACCGAGTCGAATTAAAATTTTTGCTAATTAATTTTTGGGTAGTGAGGATCCGCGTCCAAGTCGCGACGCGCCAGGGACGCAGATCCACACTTAAGTTTTTTGTTGTTTTTCAACAGGAAGCTGATTTTCGCGAAAAAGGCAAAAATACACATGTCCGTGCCCCTGGCGCGACGAGGACATGTTGTATTACGCAAATTACTGTTTCTTTTCTTAGTTTAAGGAAGGGTAGTTTTGACCTTTCCCACCCTCCTTAAGTCTAAACAGTTGGTTTTAATCCAAAGTTAGTCCCAAAAACGTACGAATTCACATTCATATTTTCAAAACCTTCCAAGAGACTCAAGCGTAAAATCAAGAAAACTAGCTAGTGCTTCAAGAATCTCTTCAAGTCCTCTATGAATTTGAATTATCAGGTATGTAAGGCCCTCCAAAAGTCATTCTATTATTATTTTAGTATCTAAACTTCCCAAATTCAATTTAAGATCATGGTTACAATGTGAGATTACGATTTCCTCCAGTACTAGTTAATTTCATCAAAATGGTTGTTCATGTATTCTTCTTGATACAGAATCATGTGTTTTACTGATTTTAGAATGAAGTTAAGTTATTGAAACAAGATTTGCAGATATTTTAGTATTCCTAAGAATCTTATATATTTTATGAAAAGCTTATATATTCATAGTTTTAATGTCAAGTTTATGAAATACTTAAGTATCTACATTTACAAGATAGCTGATAATAAAGTTAAGCTTTTTAGATGCTCTGTGTTGATACAAATTCAATCAAAGAGAATGAGATGAGTTGAGAAAAGTTAAGAAAGCCAAGGTTGGGCTAAGCTAGCGTAGGATAGGATTGTACCAAGGTACAACTCCTCACTTGCCACTAAGATGACCCAGTTTTGGGATGGATCCACTCCCTTAGTCTTTCGTCCCCTACCTCGGCAAAGTATATGACGGCTTTGGCAGCGTGGGCAAGACGTTGTATCACCACGAAGCTTATAGTGGTGGTTGTCGGTTAGAGAAACTGTCCAAGTTAAAGTAAGATATGTTTTACATACAAGTTTTCAACATGTTATTTTCAGTATACATATTACTTATTATTATGTTAATTCATTCTGAGATATATTTTTATGTATTTTGAGAAATATTGTATTATCCTGAGTTTCGTTTTGGCCATTTTACATACCGTACATTTCACATACTGACGTCCTTAAGGCCTGCATCATTTTATGATGTAGACGCAGGTGATAGAGCCTCTCAATAGCCACTCCCTTGAGGATTCAGACACCTATTCATCTATCGATGAGTCCTCTTCTCAATCAGAGGCCTGGAGTTTATTTATATTTTCCCTTTTAGCATTTTATCCAGTTTGGGCTACTTTGGGGCCTGTCCCGATAGTTGTTCAGATTATTCTAGATAGACTTTCCATAGACTATGCGTCAAGTATTTCAGTTGCTTTCATTTCAGTTGTGGATGAGACATTCTCTATTTTAGATATCTAAGAAAGTTTAGTACTTTCAGCTGACTACATGTAAACCCTTTTTGATTATCTAAGTTTTTCGCTGAGTAAGTAGCCAGACCAAGTGGTTCGCTTGGGACAAGAAATGGTTTTAGGTGCCGACCACACCTAGGGTGTGAACTCGGGGCATGACAATTTTGGTATCAAAGTACAGAGTTCAAGAGTCTTAGGGAGTCTATGGAACCAAGTCTAGTAGAGTCCGTATTATAGGTGTGAAGTGCGCCACATTTATAATAGGGAGGCTACAGGACATTAGGAAGAGTCACTATCATTTGTTATTTCCCCCTCGTGCTTCAGAGTTTACCTCTATCAGTCTCCTTCAAACTTATGCGTTCGCTCCCTGTTTTTCAGATCATGCCTCCACGCAAAGTCGATGGACTAGTTAGGGGCAGAGGGCGCCCAGCCAGGAGAAATGCAAACCAACCTGACCCAATTCCGAAGGGACCTAGAGGTCCAGTTGTGCCGGTTAAGCAGCCACAGCAACCAGACATCTCCAATGTGGAGCTCCACCTAGCCATCCAGACTTTGGCTCAAGCAGTCACTACTCAGGGAGGTCGCTAGGGAGATGGTAGGAATGACGAGTCGGATACCGCCAGAGTTCGTGAGTTCCTGAGGATGAACCCACCTAATGTGAGAAGGATCTTGAGAACTTTATTAAGGAGCTCTAGAAAGTGTTTCAGGTCATGCACATATGTGATGCTGAGCGGGTTAAGTTGGCTGCCTACCAGCTCAAAGGAGTAGCTAAATTCTGGTTCGATTAGTAAAAGGAGGCAGGGCAGAAGGGGCGCCAGCTTTGAGTTGGGCAGTGTTTGAGGAGGCTTTTCTAGGACAGTACTTTCCCAGAGAGATGGGGTAGGCTAAGGTGAGGGAATTTCTTAATCTGAAGCAAGAGAATATAGTGTGCAAGAGTACAGCCTCAAGTTTACCCAGTTGTCCCGTTATGCTTCAACCATGGTGGCAAATATGCGTACTAGGATGGACTTGTTCGTGTCAGGACTCTCTCAAATGACTAAGAGAGAGGGCAAGAATGCTATGCTGATTGGGGATATGGACATAACCCATTTGATGACTTATCTGTAACAGTTAGAGGAGGAGAAAATATAGGATAGGGAAGAGTACAGGAGCAAGAGGGCGAAGACATCAGGCCAGGAGACAGGTAAGAGAGGGGCTAGAGGTGGAAATCACTCATCCTTTCAGCCTAAGGTAGCCGATCCAACACCTTCATCTGCTAGTGCACCTACACCGATGGTCAGGAATGAGTAGGGATCACAAAATCGCAGGTTCTCAGACAACCAATCACAGGGTAGCATAGCTCAAGGATCGAACTGTTATCCAATTTGTGGTAAGTGTGGTAGATCTCATCTAGGAGAGTGCCTTATGGGCACAAATGGTTGTTTGAAATATGGTTCAGGTGGGAAACTTCTTGAAGGATTGTCCTATGGGAATGCAGAACATGAGAAATAATAGATCACAATCAGTTTCTTCAGCACTGCAGGGTAAGCCAGCTTAGAGGAGCACTACATCAAGGGCCAGCGGGGGCACAAACCGCTTATATGCCATGGCCACTATACAAGAGCAAGAGAACTTACCAGATGTGGTTACCGGTATGCTCAAAATCTTTACTTATGATGTTTATGCATTGTTAGACCCAGGTGCCACATTGTCATTTGTGACTCCGTATGTAGCTATGAAGTTTGGGGTCAGTCCAAAATGTCTTCTTGAGCCTTTTAGTGTTTCCACTCCTATTGGAGAGTCCATCTTAGCCCAAAGAATTTATAGGGGCTACCTAGTATCAGTTTATCATAAGAAAATCATAACTGATTTGGTTGAGCTTGACATGGTAGATTCTGATATCATCCTAGGCATGGATTAGCTTCATGCCGGTTACGCTTCTATAGATTGCAGTACCAGAGTAGTCAAGTTTCAGTTTCCTAACGAACCAGTCCTAAAATGGAGGGGTAACTTAGTTTTTCCTAAGGGTCAGTTTGTCTCATATCTCAAAGCCAGAAAGTTAATTTCCAAAGGGTGCATATGCCACCTAGTCAGAGTTCAGGATTCTCGTGCCGAGGCACCATCTCTCCAATCTGTCCAAGTTGTAAATGAGCTCCCAGAAGTTTTCCCTGAGGATCTTCCCGGAGTCCCTCCTGATAGGGAGATAGACTTTGGGCAAGATACCCTCCCAAATCTCAGCCCATATTCATTCCTCCATATCGTATGGCTCCTTAGGAGCTAAAAGAGTTGAAGTTGCAGCTGAAAGATCTCTTAGACAAAGGATTCATTAGTCCAAGTATCTCACCTTGGGGTGCTCTAGTTCTCTTTGTGCGTAAGAAGGACGGTTCTCTCCGAATGTGCATAGATTACCATCAGTTGAATAAGGTCACCATAAAGAACAAGTATCCTCTACCCAGAATTGATGACCTATTTGACAAACTTCAGGGTGCTACTTGTTTCTCCAAAGTAGATCTCAGATCTGGGTATCATCAGCTTAAAGTTAGAGAAAGACATTCCTAAGACAACTTTCAAAACCCGCTATGGTCATTATGAGTTTTTGGTCATATCATTTGGACTAACGAATGCACCAGCAGCATTCATGGATCTTATGAATAGGGTGTCGAGGTCATACCTAGATATGTTCGTCATTGTGTTCATAGATGACATCCTGATCTATTCTCGTAACAAGGAGGAGCATGTTGACCATCTCAGAATTATCCTTCAGACCCTTAAGGTTCAGCAACTTTATGCAAAATTCTCCAAGTGTGAGTTTTGGTTGGTATTTGTGGCATTTCTGGGGCACATTGTGTCTGGTGAAGGTATTCAGTTCGATTCCCAAAAAATTGAGGCAATAAAGAATTGGCCAAGGCCCAACACTCCAATAGAGATAAGGAGTTTCTTGGGCTTGGCGGGGTACTATAGATGGTTCGTAGATGGATTTTCTTCTATCTTAGCTCCTTTGACTACACTCGCTTAGAAGAAGGTTAAGTTCTAATGGTCAGAAGCTTATGAGAAGAGTTTCAAAGAGTTGAAAACTAGGCTGACCACAACCACAATCTTATCCCTACCCGAAGGAGTTGATGACTTTGTGGTATATTGTGATGCTTCTAGAATTAGGTTGGGATGCGTATTGATGCAGAGAGGCAAGGTGATAACATATGCCTCAGACAGCTTAAGACTTATGAGAAGAACTACCCAACTCATGATCTTGAGCTAGCTGTTGTAGTGTTTGCTCTAAAAATTTGGAGACACTATCTTTATAGTGGGTACGTAGATGTGTTTACGGACCACAAGAGCCTGCAGTATGTATTCAGTCAGAAGGATTTGAACTTGAGGTAGAGGAGATGCTGTTGAAGATTGTCACATGAGCATTCTCTACCACCCAGGTAAAGCTAACGTGGTTGTTGATGCTCTTAGCAGGTTAACCATGGGGAGCACCGCTCATATAGAAGAGGAAAAGAGAGAATTGGCTAAAGAGGTGCACAGACTAGCCCGTTTGGGGGTGCAGATTGAAGGTTCTGATGAAGGTGGTGCCATTATCAGAAATGGGGCAGAGTCATCATTAGTGGAAAAGGTAAAAGAAAAGAAAGATAGAGATCCTATCCTCCTTCAGTTGAAGGAAGATGTTCAGAAACAGAAAATATTAGTCGTTGCAAAAGCGGGAAATGGAGTCCTGAGATACCAAGGTAGATTGTGTGCCAGCGTTGATGGCCTTAGAGACAGGATCTTAGCTAAGGCTCACAATGCTAAATACGCTATTCACCCTGGTCAACAAAGATGTATAGAGACTTACGAGAAGTATATTGGTGGGGTGGCATGAAGAGGGACATTGCAGAGTTCGTATCTAGATGCCCAAATTGTCAGCAGGTTAAGGTAGAGCACCAAAAGCCTTATGGTGTGGCCCAGAACATTGAAATCCCAGAATAGAAGTGGGAGATGATTAACATGGACTCCGTAACAGGCTTACCTCAATCCCGTAGACAACATGATTCATTATGGGTTATAGTAGACAGAATGACCAAGTCAGCTCACTTTATACCTATCAAGATGACTGATACAGTTGAGGATTATGCCAGACTCTATCTTAAAGAGATTGTTAGGCTGCAGGGGGTCCCTATATCCATCATTTCAGACAGAGGAGCTCAGTTCACAACACAGTATTAAAAGTCCTTTTAGAAAGGGCTTGGGACAAAGATGAATCTCAGTACAACTTTCCATCCGCAGACAGACGGGCAAGCGGAGCGAACCATACAGACCCTTGAAGATATGTTGAGGGCGTGTGTGGTAGACTTTAAAGGTAACTAGGATGATCACTTACCCTTGATTGAGTTTTCCTATAATAACAATTTCCAGGCTATACTGATGGCACCGTGTGAGGCCCTTTATGGAAGGAGGTGTAGATCACCCATTGGGTGGTTTGAAGTTAGTGAGGCAGGTTTGATAGGACCTGATCCAGTCCACTAGGATATAGAGAAGGTGAAGGTTATCTAGGAAAGGCTAAAGACATCCCAGAGTCGGCAAAAGTCTTACACTAATATTAGGAGGAGAGATTTGCAATTTGAAGTAGGTGATTGGGTGTACCTGAAGGTATCACCAATAAAAGGGGTTATAAGATTCGAGAAAAAGGGGAAGCTCAGTCCACGATATATTGGCCCTTCCCAAATTCTAAGAAGAGTTGGTAGTGTAGCTTACGAGTTGGATTTACCAGTAGAGTTGACTGCTATACACCCGATATTTCATATTTCTATGCTTAAGAAATGCTTGGGAGATTCCTCCCTGGTTTTCCCTGTTGAAAGTGTTAGGATTAAAGATAATTTGTCCCATGAAGAAGTCCCGATGCAAATATTAGACCGACAAGTTCACAAGTTGAGGACCAAGGAGATAACTTCGGTAAAAGTATTGTGGAGAAACCAATTCGTGGAAGAAACCACATGGGAAGCAAAAGAAGATATGAAGCTGTAACACCTCACACCTTACAATATTGGTACAACCCAAAGGAAACATGATATGAAAGGGGAAAGTGACGCTAAATTTCAAAAGTGCTCGAATCTTGTGTTAATGGGCTATACATGCGTCTAACGCTTAAGGGGATCGAGGATATACGTATTTTGCATCAAGTTAAGGAGATTATGACCTTAAAATGAAGTGAGAGAATTGAGGTACTTGTAGGATTATAAGCTAGCAGGTTAGTCAGCTACCTGCTTAGTTCAAGTTCGCGAACTAAACGGAGACGAGGCTCGACGTCGGATTTGTCTAGGTTTG
>JAPFFP010060405.1:0-27099 GCA_026153255.1 Solanum medicagineum | reverse complement strand
CCGAGCTGCAGCCTCGTGAATCTGCTCTGAAATAATCCAGGCCCAATCTATAGCATAGCCAGCTAGAATGCTGGCCAGAAATATGGCTTTCACAAGGGTGATCACATTATCTGTGAAGGTTGTCCTAATACACCAACGGATAATGGACCACCAAAACTTGGTCGAGAAGGAGAGGTGGGCTTTAACTATAGGATCTGCGTGGTTTGTGACCCACGTCAACTCGACCCTCGTCTCACAGATTTGGTTGGCTATCCACCGTAGCAGCTCTGTCCTGGCTCTAATGACCTTCCTAGTCACCGCTTTTCTCATTTTATCAATACAGCTATCGTGCTCCGCGGTAGACTGAGGAACTCTATAAGTGGCCCAAACTGGACTTGTCAGATCGTCTCCTCGGAGATATCAGCTTTTCTCCCTCAGACTGTCACCACCCGTAGCCTCAGCTGCTTAATTGGCTTCTTGTTTTTCAACAACCCTTAACGGAGTGTAGTAAGATATGCCATATAGAACTCACGAACTACATAAGGGGCATATTTGCCCAGCTACTGTGTGGTCAACAGTAGTCCGTTCTCATCTAACCCAGCATCCAATTCGGGTACTCTATATAAGCCTGAGGCATTTAATCTAGACTCCTCATAATATTGGCGGACCAGCTTGCCTTGCACCTTAGGATCCAACCCTTGGTCGTACATTTCCTTCATCCCTAGGGCACACCATCTGTGGTCAGCTGGGGTTTGGGACTGTACATCCTCCTGATGGGTCTTGGGGGTGTTCTCGGACTCTGACTTGGAGCCGGAATGTGAGGGAGTCATCTGTGGCAAGCTACTATCTGACCTGTCCCTTTGCCCTGTTGTTCCTCCTCTTCAGACTGGGAGGAACTGCTAACTTCCATGGATGTTTGTACTGCAAGTGCCCGGTTCTAGGGTCTGTTGGCTTCAGGGTCCACTCTGACTTTTTAGACTTCCACAGAACCCTCAGAATGCTCAGTCTTGGAGGATTCATCCATCAACCTCTAGTGGAGAGTTCGAATTTGACGTTTGTCTTTAGGGGGCATTTTATCTACAAACAAATCACAGAGCAACATATAAGTTCAAGATGTTTGATCCATTAAACCATATAATAAAGAATAAGAAACAAAAATAAATCAAAAGTAGATATTCACTGATGCAATTGGTGGTTTGCAGATACGAGTGTGGTTACGACTCACAGGTTGACCTACGAGTCGTATACTACCCTCGCAGAACCAATATACCTTCAAAAATGCTTTCTGATCTTAGATATGAGACACAGTTGTGACTCATAGGGTGATCTACGAGTCGTAATCTGGGCTCGCAACCATTTTAAGAAACATTTTTAGAACTCAGATAAGCTTACGAGACTCTCACTACGAGTCGTAATAGGCACTGCGAGTCGTATATGAGCCTCGTATAAGAAACATAAAGGAACCACAGATGACTGAAGCTTGCTACGAGGGACACTTACGATTCGTAGAGGAACCTACGAGTCATAGGGGTGCCTCGTAGTAGGAAACAGAAGGCATCAGTGGTGCCTAACCTTTTCCCACAAGCACAAATCAAACACAAAGTGCAAACCAAGTTAGGACATAAGAGCAATGTAGAGTTCATGGAAAATAACCAATTCCATACTAATCATCAGAAATTCAAAACAACCCTCATCCCTAAGAGTCAAAACCAATTCACGCTACATCAGGCATAGCAAAAGCAATACACATTCAAATCTCATTCTTGACATCTATAAATAGTCCGTAGGAATGCAATCCCCATACATATCAATTCAATCAAATCTAATAGGTCAAGACATGTAAAACACACTCCCACTTCTTAAATTCCAATTTCGACGACAATTTAGACCATGAGTGGGCAACAATATCACATTATATTCCATGAATCAATAATTTTGCATTCACAAGCACCCACTCAAGAATTTTGATAATATTTGATTCACAACTCACTTCTTCAAAGCATCAAACCCTAGGTTACAAGTCTAGTTCAATAATCACTATATGGCATGATTTAACATGATCAAATAAAGCACATACTCATATAGGGAACAAACTCACCACAATAGATTTCAAAATTTAACCGTGGAGCTTACCAATCGACTGAAGAATTAAAACAAAGAATAGGAATTCAAAATCACACTGAAAACCCTAAGAATAATGGCCTCGCCGGAATCTTCATAGGAAAATGATGTGTGCGTCCAGGATTTTGGTCGGAAAGGGAGAATATGGAATGAATTTTGGGGAAACCATTGATTTTTAGGGTTTATACTCGATAATAGGGGTCAAACGTTATTTTGACCCCTTATATAAGAAAACCGGGTCGAAGTTTAAAAATCTGAAGATCAAGGCTACAAGACCCTGACTACGAGTCATAGGCCATCCTATGACTCGTAGGTCCTGGTCTCGTAGCAGACCCAACACGTATAAGAATTTAAGAATTATACCTGGGCACTACGAATCCCTCTTACGACTCATTGCAGACTCTACAGATCGTATGGTTGGCTCGTAGTGTATGTGCCAACTTCTGATACTCACTGATTCTCTCTACGATGCATGAGTACGAGTCGTAGTGAAGACTATGACTTGTAGGCATGATAGTAGAGGCTGCTTCAAGTGTCATTCTTCAGATATTCAGTTCTTCCATTTTCACCTACAAACCAAATTTCAAACCACAACAATTCCCAAAATATTACAACTGCACCAATGTCTTTCAATCATAGAAACAAATTCACACCTTCTACCTAAGAATCTCAGCAACGAAAAATACTTAAAACAAGCCAACAATAGTAAAAAATACTTGGGTTGCCTCCCAAGAAATACCTTGTTTAACGTCGTGTCTTGACTTTGTCATCTTCTTTCTTAAATTATCATTGAGTGTCCACACCTCACTCTTGCATTCACTGGGTCTTTCATGGGTTGGCAAATATCGAACACAACCTTTGCATCATTATCCCTAAATCATAGTTAACTTGAATCCATATCCACTAGGGCTCTCCCAGTGGCCAGAAATTATCTCCCCGAGATGATGGGCACCTCAAAATCTACTTCATAGTCAAGGATCATAAAATCCACCGAAAAGATGAATTTATCAACTTTAACAAATCACATCCAAAAGGATTCCCTCCGAATTTTTAATGATTTGAGCCACCATAAGCAACCTCATTCTCATCGGGGTAAGAGTACCAAGGCCAAGCTTTTGAAATACAACAAGAGGCATTAGATTGATGCTCCTCCTAAGTCACATGATGCTCTTGCGAACTCAATATCACCAATGGTACAAGGGGTGGTGAATGCACAGGGGTTCTCTCGCTTTTGGAAAAGGCATTTGGTCAAAATCGCACTACATTGTTGGAGTTATTGCAAGAACTCTTGGCTCAAAGTGCAGTTCTTGGTGGCCAAATCCTTCATATACTTAGCATACCCGGGCATTTTCTCCAAAGCTTCTACAAGTGGAATGTTGATGGAGAGTTGCTTCAACATCGAAAGGAAGTGTTTGAATTTACCCTCCTCTTCCTTTTTCTTAAGCCTTTGAGGGAAAGGAGGAGGAGGTTCGGGAATTGATTGCATTTTCTCTTTCTCCCTTGCCTATTTTTGTTGCATCCAAACAACCTTCGGATGTTCTTTCGCAACCACAGCTTCACCACCAAGACCCTTCTCCTCAACTTCGTCGACAAGTACTGGCATAGGGTGATCTACAGTGCTCTTGCCACTTCTAGTCATCACTACCATGCAATGCCCTTCGTTCTTTAGTTTAACCCTTTTGGTGTTAGTTCAATTATGAAGAAACTTGCACGAATTGTTGCTCTAATTGCTTAATAGCCACCTAGTGAGACTATATTTTTTGGTTAATACTTGAAATATCTGTTTTTATTCCCTTTAAAGTCTCATTATGGTGGTCAGCTCGCTTCAACAACTTTTCGAACATATCTTCAATCCTGGAGTTTCTTAATCTGGCATAAAGATTGTGAGGTGGCACATAAGGATCATTCCTCTGGCTCTCTCTTCTTCCCTACTCTGCATCTTGTACTCTCTCTCTCTCTCATAGTATCCACCCCAATTGCCTTTATACATCCCATCACGGTTGAAGTCCCGACCTTGATTCCCGGAATGTTGCCTCCAATAGTTCGAATTGGACCCTTGGGGGTTGTTCCGGAAACCTGCTGCTTGGTTGCTTACAAAACATGCATTCTTATCAAAGAATCGATCATCATAAATAGGAGCCTTCGGAGATTGGTGGGTGACTGCCTTGACACTTGCCAGATTTTGCTTTAAAACCAAGTCCATACTCGTGCGAAGCTGAGCAAGTTGTTCCATGATCTTTTCGTTCACCTTTGATTGCTTATGATTGGTGTTAACTGCACAAGAAGGTTTCATCACACCTCGCTCGTTGCCCCCATGCTGTATTTGTTTTGACCTCTTGCTCCATCCTTGAAGCTATCAATGCAAAAGTTTTTTCTATGAACATGCCTCACATAATCGTGCCGGCGCAAGCTTGACTATTCTCGTCAAGTGCCCGATAGAAAATCTCAACCAAGGCATCGTCATTAATCTTATGATCAAGGACCATCCTCAAGAATTAGTAAACCTCTCCCATGTTGTGCTAATAGAATCACCCAACAATTGCTCAAAGTCGTTGATTTGGTCCTTGAGCTTCAACTTCTCAGATCTTGGGAAATATCTTTCAAGGAATACTCTTTGAAGTTTAGCCCAACTTGTGATAGTACCTGGAGGAAGGTCGGATAACCATACAGCTGCATTGCCAGTCAATGATAGTGGAAACACTCTTAAACCCACATCATCAATAAAAAGGTTTTGTGTCCCCATGACACTCTTGCAAGCAAACACCACATTTTGAAGATGATGGTGGGGATCCTCCGAAGGTATCCCTGTGAATAATTCGCGGTTTTGGAGCATTTGGAGCAATCCACTCTATACCATGAACTTAGTATCTGCCGTTAAAAGAGGCAGTACTATGGCACCGGTAACATCTAGAGCCATAGGGTTCAATCGATATCGATTCCATCCATAAGCATTTTGATTGAAGTCCCTAAGATGTGGCCTATTACCTCTTTGTTGTGGATTCTCCTCTCTTCCCATATCCTCATTCATATTCATATCCTCCTCAACCACGATATCCTCATTCACTTGAGCCATTCTTCTTGGTAGTTGATGGATCTCCAAATTGAGTGGAGTTAAGGGATTATCTTGGCTCCTTGTATTGGGCATACAACCTAGTATACCCTGCAAATAAAATCAAACAACTAAAACAAAAATAAACGTAATGTACACGAGACTCTAGAAATCAATACTAGAACTAACTAATAGTGAAATCAACTCAAAACCTAGCCATATTCCCAGCAACGATGCCATAATTTTATGATGACAACTTTTGATGTTCACGCTCAAATAAGAAAGCAGTCGTCGTCAGCAATTAACCTAACCAAAGGTTAGGGTCAAATTCACAGATGATATAGGGCTAGACTGCAAGACTTCACTACTAATCATTTTAGGCATCAATAATTAAAATCTCTAAATAGGGGGTGGGGGTTTGTGATTCGAAAACAAAATAAAACAAACACTAACTATAATGCAAGGAAACACTCAATTTTGGGGACAACTTGGGAATTGTGTTCTCCATGGTTCGTCGACTCGATTACCCTAGATAACATAACTACAATTGGTGATTTGCATGTGGGATAGTAACGTAGGTTCTTCCAGCCCTCTTGTGAAGGTGAAGGTCGAATTTCACCATGGCTCTTGGTCAGCAACCATGGCATGCCAACTAATCATTACCTATTGTCGCAGTCAACCTCCCCTTGGTCAGGCTTGGTTGATAAGACGAGAACACATCAATTGAATTTTGTCATCTATTTTCTTTTTCCTATTCGTCACTACCTTGGTCGGGATCGTGATAATAGGCGGGGTTTGGTGTTTGCCACCACCAAACAACAATAATAATGAAGGGAAACAGACAGTATATAAAACCCTAATCATAGAAATGCAATAAACCTAGGTCATCTGAAGTCAACTACCCATGGCTCCCACAACCCCAAGTTGCGGGTGCTTAGTTACTCATAGCTAAGGTAAAACACACAAAAGTGCACATAATAGACATAGTTAAGAGTTTTACAAATAACAATGAAGAAAATAGGCACCACAATTTTCAAACCCACAAGCTTGATTGATCAATGAGTATAAGGCAGTCCCCAAAATGGGTTTTCCGAGAACAATAAACTACTCTACAAAACAAAGAAAAGATTCAAAATGCGATTGTCAAGTGCCTACTGGTCGAACTCCTTCTAAAAACCTAACTTAAACTATATATAGTATTTACAAAATAACCCTAGAATTTGTACAGAAAAGATAGCTGGCAGCTGATAAGTCTCGCAATTATGACTCATAGGAAGACTTACGAGTTGTAGTCAGGGTCTCATATCAGATTATTGGCATCTTGGACTAAACTAGTATGACCCATAGGTGTGAGTCGTTGCTTGAGCTACGACTCTTATGTTCCTCTCGTAGTCTTGTTCTTCAATTTTTGGTCCAACATTTGGGCTCTCTGATACTTGCTACTAGTCCACTCATATAAGTCGTTAATGCATTTTACAACTCGTAGGATGTCCTTGTAGGGGTGACCTTCACTTGGTAGGTTTTTTAATTTTTGGTCTTTGATCCTTATTACGACACACCCTACGACTCATAGCTTGAGATATGACTCATAGGTGGGCTTGTATGGCTTATCCTTCAGCAAAATCTGCAACGTTTCTTCAAAATCATGCCAACCTAACTTTTTTGCACGATTAACACAAAAACTCATCAAAATCATAAAAAGTCATGTTAAGAAAAAACAAAATCCCTTGTTTCAAGAACTAAATGTGTTGTATTTTGATAGCACATCAACTACGAGTCGTAGAAGACACTACGACTCATAGAGTCCTTTCATGGAAGTCGCCGGTCAGTTTTTCTATTTTATTTAGGACTTAATTAACTACTATTAGGTTATTGTCCTTTTAGGTTAATATTTCAGATTTGTACAGAGGAATACGTCATTATTCAGTACTTTTAGGTTTTGTACTTAGAGAACTCAATACTTGAGAGAGAAGATAGTGAGAAAACACTTATAGATAAATTTGATCTTAAAACTTGTGATTTTCATTCTTTTTGGATTTTCTTATTTTCAATTCAGTTGTGTAAGTGTTTAATTATATTTTTTCAATTCATAATTTCTTCATTTGCCCATAGCATGAGTAGGTAAATTCACAACTAGGATTGTGGGAACCATGAAGAACTAGCTAAATAAACTCGGGTAATTTACAATTCTTGGAATGTGTGTATGCATGTATTAATAAATTCTCTTCGTTTTGCACTAATGGTGGCAAACATTAGAACCTGCCCAGTGTTACTGACTGTACCAAGGTAGTAATGAATAGGAAAAGAGATTGATTAACAAGATTCAATTGATGTGTTCTCGTCTAATCAACCAAACTGGACCCAGGGGAGGTTGTACTGGGACTTGTAGGTAATAGTTTGTGTTGCACACTATGGAGATGGGTCATGTTGCATAGTGGAATTCCCCTCTCACCTTTGACCAAAGGGCTTGGTGAACCTAAATTATCGTCCTGCATGCTATACACTTGAAAAGAATTGGGTTATCAAGTGATACTAAGTTGGGGAATCATGGGAAACACAATACACTAGTTGCTCTCTATTATTGATTGTCTCTCGTGATAGTTAGTTTAGTTTGCTTTCTTATTGAGTATTGTGAACCCCTTGCCCCCTTTGGGGTATTGAGTTGGTTAACTTCTTGAATTGCCTATAAGTGAATTTGTCTTGAGTGTACGTATTCCCTATGGGTTCGACCCTAACCTATGTTAGGTTTTATATCTTGACAATGAACACTTCATCATCTAAAAAGAGGTGTAACTTGTGCGACATCAGCATGCTCCTCCTCATCTCACGAATACACCAATATTTCATTGATGAACACGATCACAAACATATCAAGATATTGTCTGAACACCCTATTCCTCAAGTCCATAAAGACTGCAGGTGCATTCGTCAACCCAAAGGACATGACTAAGAACTCAAAATGGCCATATCTAGTCCTAAAGGCTATCTTTGGAGTATCACATTCCCTCTATTTCAACTGAAGGTAGCCAAATCTGAGGTCTAACTTTGAGAAACAAGAGGCACCCTGAAGTTGTTCAAACAGATCAACTATCTTGGGAAGAGGATATTTGTTCTTTATTGTGACCTTATTCAGTTGCTTATAGTTAATGCACATTCTAGGAGACCCATCTTTCTTTTGTATTAATAGGACAATAGCACCCCAAGGTGAAACACTCTGCCTAATCAACCCCTTCTCTAAGAAATCTCTCAACTACTCTTTTAACTCTTTCAACTCAGTGGGGGGACATCCTATAAGGTGAAATTAAGATAGGTTGGGTATTGGGAAGGATATCAATCCTAAAGTCAATCTCCTTGTCAGGAGGGACTCCAGGCAGATCCTTAGGAAATACTTTTAGAAACTCATTCACAATCGGGACTGACTCTAGAGTAGGAAACTCAACATCATTAGACATAACTAGAACGAGGTGATAGATACAACCTTTGGAAATTAGCTTTCTGGCCCTAAGGTTGGAGATAAATTTTGCCTTAGGTGCAACAGAATAACTCTTCAACTCTAGAACAGGTTCATTCTAATAGGAACTTAATAGTTTAGGTTCTACAATTAATTAAGTCATAACAGGCATAGAGCCAATCCATGCCTAAGATAACATCAAAATCAGTCATCTCTAACTCAACCAAATCAACAAGAGTTTCCTTATGATGGATGGACACTACACAAGCTCTATATATTCTCTCAGCTCGAATAGACTCACCTACTGGAGTGAAAACATCAAATGGTTCAAGAAAACTCTAAGGGGTTCTGTCAAATCTACTATCCACAAAAGGAGTTACAAATGACAATGTGGCACTAGGATCTATCAAAACATAATAATCAAGAGTAAAGACTCGGATAATACCTGTCACAGCATCTGGGAGTTCTCCTAACCTTGGTGACCACCTATGGCATACAAACGGTTTGTGGCTCTGCTTGCCCCTGATGTAGTACCATTCTTAGTTCCTCTAGCTGGTGGGGTTGGTGCATAAGATTAAGCCTGATTAGCCCACTTTGGACAATCTCTCTAATAGTGACCCACTTGGCTGCACTTAAAATATGCATCACACCTCTCATGGCATCTACCCAAGTGTAATCTACCACACTTTCCACATGGTGGCTTACCCTGTGAACCTTAAGCCACACTAGCCTGTGACTGAGATCCTTGGGCTCAAAAATTCTAAGACCGCTGATCATTCTTGTTTCTAGGCGTAGGTGCACTAGCAGATGATGGTGTTGGCCCTGACTAGAATTTGTTACCATTCCCTCTCTTTCCAACCTTATTTCTAGATGTCTTGACCCTCTTATTTCTGAGCTCTTCTCTGTCATGTTGTCTCTCCTCATCTGTTTGTTGCATATAAGTCATAAACCTCCCGATGTCCATGTCACTCAAAAGCATAGCTCCCCTTCCAGCTTTCCTTGGCCCTTTATTCAACCCATCAACATACATCCCCATTATCCGCCTCATGTCAGCAACCATATCCAGAGCATAGCAAGATAGCTAAGTGAACTTAAGCCCATACTCTTGCACAGAAATAGAGCAATATTTTATATTGGAAAACTCACGTACCTTGGCATCCCTTCATTCTCTTGGAAAGAAATGCTCCAAGAAAGCTTCGTCGAACACTGCCCAAGTCAACAATGGGGCTTTCTCTCCTCTACCCGTCTTTTATTGCTCAAACCCTAGCATGCCCACACCCTTAAGCTAGTAGGCATCTAGTTCAACTCTATCAACATCAGCCACTTGCATCACCTAGAACATCTTCTGAAGCTCCTCCACATAGTTCTCAAGATCCTCATTAGATGCAGACCCTGTGAACTCAGGCGGATTCATCCTCAAGAATTCCTTGACTCTAGATGGGTCCTGTCCATCCTTTTTACTCACTGGTTACCTTGCAGCAGGTGATGTGATAGCCTGGGCTAGAGTTTGGATAGCCTAGCCAAGATCAACATTCAAAATCTCCTATTGTGGAGGCTACTCAACAGGGATAGCTGGATCCATGGGCCCCTCATGTATTTGAGGCCTGGATGGGTTAGCATTCTACCGGACAGGACGCCTTATGCCTGTGATGACTCTTCTGGGAGGCACGATCACAACTTTATAATGCATAGAGCATGAATTAGAAGAGAGTTTTCATAGAGTTTTAACTCTATCGTACGAATCAGATCATGAAAGAAGTGTAACCATTACTAATATCCTATAGCCTCCTGCTTATAAAGTGTGGTGCAAAACACACCCATATATGTGGCTCTACTAGACATGGCTTCATAGGCGCTGCAGGACATTTTAACTCTATGCTTTGATACCAAGTTCGTCATTCCCCGAGAGGGTACCCCAAACGTGGTCGGCACTCAAAGACTATTGCTAATCCCCAAGCGAACAACTTGGCGTCATCACATTCATTGATTCAACATAATAAATCAGTGGAAGACTAAAGATAATAATGGGCAATTCAATCTCATATATCATATTAAATAAACTAGCTAGTAGGAAAGAAAGTATCTCAACAAGTCTACACATCAATACTCAACTCTAGTCTGTGAAGCCTCTGTCACTATCAAGTGGTGCAAATGACAGACCCATGGCTATCTCAATTCAAAAGTAAAGCTAACCAAGGCTAACTCTATGAAGCAAGATAAAAAAAAAGTGGGATACTACAAAATAAGGGAGGCACACCAACTCAGCTGAATGCAAAGATCCTCAATGGTTTGCCTATTGACGATCTCTAGAACCTGCCTCTGCATCACATAATTGATGCTATAGTCCAAAGGGGACGCTAGTATGTGGAATGTAAGAGTATGTAAAATGGTTGAATGAAACAAAATAGGGTAGAATAATATAAAAATAACATCAATGCCGAAGATACTCAATCAGAATATCAAATGTCTATCAAAAGATAGAATAAACAGTAGACAAGTGACCTATCAACTAGTCAAACCTCATCAATCAACTCAACACAACTCAATGGAACTCAACTCAACTTAACTCAATGGAATTCAACTAGACTCAAAGTACTATCAGTGTGGAACCTATCTTAGAGTTTCTCTTATCTGAGAATAATCACTTATGAGCCAGTGATTGTACAACAATCTCGTTGATATTGCCACAACTGTTTTGTACTTGACAGGTAAAGAACAAACTGGATCCACTAGGGATCTAGCCTCAAAAAGTCCTGTATTACTTTTAGAGACTTTAACTCAAGAGGGAACCCCAATGTAATAGTTATAATCCTCACCTATGCTTGGCAACATAGTTAATAAGTGCGGGTTGGATTTGCTCTTACTCATTGTGGTGCTCGATACTCCTCCCAAGACTCAATGCTCATAAGTCTCCTCCTCATTTCAACCAATCATCTCAATTAGCCTAGTGGAGGCACTCATCAACTCAATTAGACTCATGGAGACTCTTATCATCCCATTAACTCAATCAATGGAGCATTTCGGCCTAATATCTCAATCAACTCACCAACTCAGTGCTCATTTAAGAACTCAAGGACTCAGATCATCATTAAGAAGAAGTCAATTGGACAACTCTAGAAATCAACTATGAATACTCATGGTATCATCAAGCTCAATTAACTCAACCTCATACTTACATAAAGACTACAATCAACATACTCAAGTCAAGGCTCTAGACAGCATCCCTAGGTTCATTCATTTGTGCTTTCAAGAAATAACATATAGAGTTATATAATAACTCATGAAAAGTATGTAATTTAGGAAATCAAGTTTATGATGATCATGAACATATGAAAATACGTGTAATGTGTATATATAATTTTAAAGAAAAATATTCAAGAATCATGTATGTAGACTTATTGGACTCTCAACTCCTCTATTAGAATCAATGGGGCACATGGAAGAACAATTTTATGTTTTAGTTTAGACTTACATTCCTGGTGTGAAGCTTTGGAAAATCAATCCTCGAAGAACATTCCTCAAACTTGTCAAATTTACGCTCCTCTTCTCTTCCCTTTAGCACTAGTCTCTTTCAAGAGCTTAGAAAGGCTTAGGAATAGGAATTAAAACCCTTTTTATGCTTAAAATGACCCATTTATATCATGTTTTAAGATTAGGAGGGGTTGGAAATGTCTAGAATGCCCCTCTCAAAATTGAAAATAAAACTTTTGTCTCGGGTACACGGGTCCACGATGCAAACATGGCAATGATTCAAAGTTTTTCATCAAAAATTCTCCGATTGAGTTTTCTAATGTTGTAGAAAATATTTGGACCAAATCTAAGTGTTAGTATGTGGTAGGTACACATCACATACCTATGCGCGCTCTCACTAGAATTCATTTTCGCATAAAAAATTTATGTTTTGATCTGGTTGCTCTAAAAATAAACTGAGACCACTTTCCCACTCAATTTTTTATGTCGATTGTTTATTTGGCCTCGCATTTTCCATCGGAGCATGGGTGTAAACCCCCCCCTTAATTCTTTCTACCTAATCTAGAGTGGTGTGCAGAGGTTGTTGGGAAAAGACTGAGAAAAATGGTAGAACAAAGTTTACGAGGGATATGTACGACTCGTAGTCAGATTTATGATTCCTAGAATGGGTCTCGTATTATTCCAGATGACTTGGCAAAATTTTCTAAGTCTGAGGCCTATACACGAAATGTTATATGACTCGTATAATATGTCACAACTGTAGAGAAGGTTTCATGACAAATTCCATTAACTCAAGTTTCAGGACCCCCTATTTACGATAGAAGTTTACGATTCGTAGAATGTTTTACGGATTGTAGAAAGGGGTTTCATGCCAATTTTCAGTAACTCAGATCTTATTACACCCAGTTTACGAGGGGTGGTCTATGACTCATAGAATGGTCTATGACTCATAGATGGGGTCTTATAGTCTCACATGATAATTTCAGTGAGGGGTAATTTTTGTCCAGCTCGAGTCCTATTTAAATAAATACTTGGTCATTTTAGGCTTTAATAAAGCTTTAAAACAAACCCTAGGTGTATTATTTATCATTCTTCACACTTTGGATTGCTTGATGGCACTAGAGGATGGAGAAGAAGCTAGGGTTTCAATTCAAGTGCAAAAATCGACTGAGGTTTGATTATTTCTTTGATTCCCAGGTATGTAAGGCTTACTAAAGTGTGGAATCATGTTCTTCACATGCCCCTTCATTCTTATTGAGTCAATATTGGGAAAAAGTTGAGATTTGAGAAATTCTATCTTTCAAATAATGAGATTTTGCATTTAATATGAACTCTTTTGATAATTTATGAGGTATTTGCTGCATTATATAATTCCTATATGAAGTTGATGTAAAGTTTTATACCTGATAGCATGAACCCTAGATTACATGATTTTATGAAATTCTATGCATGTCATTGAGATTTGAGTTGAGTTATTGAAGTATCTGAGTTGAGTAAATTGAGCATTTGAGTCGAGTAAATTGACTATGATGAAATATGAGAAGAATGTTACATTGAGTCACATACCTCACTATATATGATTATCTTGATTACATTTCATGATGAGTCAAATTGAGTAAGCCTGAAATGACCATATGAATCTGGGTCGAGTAGATTGCTTTCCTTGATTGATTGATTTGATGAGTAACTGAGATGAGTTGAGATGATATAACCTAATGAGGTTGAGTTTTGAGTTGATTGACTGAGCATTAAGGATTAAGTTGATTGATTAGTTGAATATGTTTTAGTCATGGGAGGAGTATCAAGCACTGCGTGGGGAGCAAGTAAACATCTATTTTAAACCACAAAATTATGTCGAAGTGTAGGATAGTCGTACCGCTCATTCTGGTGACTCTTTTACCGAAAGTGGACATTTATTATGGACCCAAGAGAGAGTTGATCATCCTTTACCATGGCATGTCTAGGACGAGCGTGGCAATGATGTCGCCTTTATTGTGCATCACATAATTAAAGGTGATGGGATGTGAATGTCAGTTAAAAGAAACTCCTGAACAACATTGATTGAGCATGAGATTTTAAACTGATTTTATTTCTACTGAGTATATTTTAAAATCATGATTTACTTTTAATCTTCCATGTACTGAGTCGAGCATGAGTTGTTGAGTCCAGGTGAGTAAGTTGAGATTTACTTTCCTAAGCTATTTTACATGCCATTATATTCCAAGTACTGATATCCATTTGGGCCTCCATCATTTGATGATGCAGATATAAGTGATAGAGGACTTTAACCCATGCTTTATTGAGGTCCAGAAAAGTACACTTCCAGAGTTGGTGAGCCCTCTTCACTTTTCGGAGGAGCTCTTTTATCTTATTTGTTGATTTAGTATATTTTTCTTTCCTTGATTTGGGTATCCATGGCCTATCATAGCACCATCTAGATTGTGGAGTAGAGGCTTTGTAGACATTTGAGCAGAGGATTCAATGAGTATTTCATATTCTAATTTATTTCATTGGAAAACTATAATGCAATAGAGCTATCTTTTATTCATATGATATCTTTTATCTGAATTGTTTCTTCCATTATTGAGTTGATGTGATGATGAGACCAAGTGGTTCGCTCGGGAACTAGCAATAGTCTATGAGTACTGGCCACACCGAGGGTACCCTTTCAGGACATGATAAACTTAGTACCAAAGCATAGAGTTCAAGAGTCCTAGGGAGTCTATGAAGCTATGTCTAGTAGAGTCTTGTTTATGGGTGTGTTGTGCACCAGACGTCATAAGCAGGAGTCTATAAGACACTAGGAAATGTTACCCTTTTCTTTTGTTTTGAGTTTGTGTGATATAGTTAAACTCTACAAAACACTTTTCTAACTCGTGCGTTACGCGCTTGCAGATCATGCCTCCTAGATGCACTGTTACCTAAAGGAATGCTTCAACTAGTAATGATGAGAACCATACTTCAGAGGTGCCTCCCCAGATGGAAATGAGAAGCCAAGGTCGACTGACTAGAACGGTTGGTGCTCCTATGAGACCTACCATTCCACCTACTTCCACTATAGAGGCTGACTTCAAAGGAGCCATCACTATGCTCACATAGTTGGTAGCTTCCCATAGCGAGAGCCAGGGTTCACAGACTTTGGATCCTAATTTGAGCTTTCATGAGACAATGACTTCCTCCAGATTGAGAGACTTTCTGAGGATGAACTCACCTATCTACACTAGGTCAAAGGTTGAGGAGGACCCTCAGGACTTCATTGATGAGATGTGAAGGTGTTGAAAACTATGCATGCAACCTAGACTGAAGGAGTTGAGCTTGCTGCCTATCAGCTCAAGGATGTATCTAATGTTTGGTATAATCGGTGGGAAGAGAGTTGAGGTGATGATGTTGAGCCTGTTGTTTGGGATGAGTTCGAGAGTGCCTTCCTCGATCACTTCTTCCCTCAGGAGTTGAGAGAGGCAAGGTCGAGGAGATTGTCAATATGAAACAACAGGGGTTAACTATTAAGGAATACAACCTGAAATTTATCAAATTATTTAGTATGCCCTAGAGATGGTCCACAATATAAGAGAGGATGAGGAAATTCATATTTAGGTTAGGCAGACAAGTAAAGAAGGAGTGCAAGGTAGCATTGCTGATCCTAGGTATGGATATCTCTAGGATGATGGTTTATGCCTAGCAGACTGAGAAAGATAAGAAGAAGGACAGAGAGGAGCACTTGAGCACGAAGGCCAAGTTAGCAGGTCCTGAGCCCAGTAAGATCAAGGAGATAAGTCCTATTTCCAAAGGAGATCTACTTGCTATGCATCATCTTCAACCAATGCACTGACCCTGAGTCACAGGTATCCCATGTCCCAAGGTCAACCAAACTTTAGGCAACATAGTGCATAGTCTCAAGCAACTATGGCTCTTGGCTCTAAAGGGAAGCCACCTTGTGGGAAATATGGCAGGATGTATCGAGGAGAATGTAGAGATAGAGGGAATGGTTGCTACAAGTGTAGCCAACCAAGCCATTTTTCAAGGGAGCGTCTGATATGTGGTAATAAGGCCTAGTCTTCTACCACAGCACGACCAGCAAGGGGTAACCAGAGAGGTGTTAAACCGAGGGCAGGCGGTGGGACAAAACATCAGTATGCGATGGGGAATCGACAGGACCAAGAGATTGCACTAGATTTTGTGAAGGGTATGCTTCGATCTTTTTACTTTCTTTGTTAAGTTTTACTTGATTCGGGTGCAACTTGTTCTTTTGTGACTCCATAAATGGCTAGTAGATTCGAATCCTTCATAAGTGTTTGCTTGAGCCATTTTCTATTTCTACTCCTGTTGATAAGTCCACCCAAGCCGAGAGAATCTATAGGGATTGTGTGGTGTCCATCTATCATAGGGATACTCTTGCTGATTTGATTGAGTTAGAGATTGGTCGATTTTGACGTAGTCCTTGGTATGGACTGGCTTTACGCTTGTTATGCCATTGTCGATTGCAGAACTCGAACCATTAAATTTTAGTTTTTGAATGAACCTGTTATTGAGTGGAAGAGAGATTTTGTTGTGCCGAAGGGTAAGTTTATTTCTTACCTCAAGGCCCGAAGACTGATTTATAAGGTATGTATCTATCACCTCGTGCAGGTCAAGTCTTATGATGTTGAGTCCCCTACTTTTGAGTCTATCCCGATCATGAGCGAGTTTCCTAATATATCTCTTGAGGATCTTCCCGGAGTCCCTCCTGATAGGGAGATCGACTTCGAAATTGATGTTCTTCCTGACACCCAACCTATTTCCATTCCACCCTATAGGATGGCCCTTGCGGAGTTGAAAGAGTTGAAGGTGCAATTGAGGGACTTGCTAGAAAAGGGATTCATAAGGCCGAGTGTAACTCCATGGGGTGCCCCGGTCTTCTTTGTACGAAAGAAGGATGGTTCCCTGAGGATGTGTATTGACCATCGTTAGTTGAATAAGGTGACAGTCAAGAATAAGTATCCCCTTCTGAGGATTGATGACTTGTTCGACCAACTGCAGGGTGCTATTGTTTTGTATAAGATAGACCTTATATTAGGCTATCACCAATTGAAAGTGAGAGAATGTGACATCCCAAAGATGGCTTTTCGAACATGATTTGGTCACTTCAAGTCTTCATAATGTCGTTTGGGTTGACAAATGCACCTATGGCCTTTATAGACCTGATGAATAGAGTATTCAGACGATATCTTGACATCTTCATGATCATATTCATCGACGATATTCTAGCGTATTCCAGATATGAGGAGGAGCATGCTAATCACCTCAGGATTGTTTTGCAGATGCTCGGAGATAATGAGTTATAAACAAAGTTTTCTAAGTGTGATTTTTGGCTCAAATCCACGGACATCGTGGGTCATGTGGTTTCAGGAGATGGAATTCGAGTGGATACCAAAAAGATTGAGGTGGTCAAGAATTGTCCTAGACCAACCTCTCTAACTTATAAAAGGAGTTCTCTGGGATTGGCTGGCTATTACCGAAGGTTTATTGGTGGGTTCTCTTCCATATCTACACAGTTGACTAAATTGACTCATAAGAAGGTCAAGTTTCAATGGTTTGATAAGTGTGAGAGAAGTTTCCAAGAGCTGAAAACGAGATTAACTACCTTACCAGTGTTGACCTTGCCCAACAAGATGGATGGACTTAAGAGTGGGGTTAGGATGTGTGTTGATGTAGAGGGTGAATGTTGTTGCCTATGCTTGTAGACAGCTTAAGGTGTATAAAAAGAACTATCCAACTCATAACTTGGAGTTGGCAGCAGTGGTGTTTGCTCTCAAACTATGGCGCAACTATTTATATATGGAGCACATGTTGATGTATTCACAGACCACAAGAGCCTGCAAAACGTCTTCACCCGGAAGGAGCTTAACTTGAGACAGAGGAGATGGCTTGAGCTGCTCAAAGACTACGACATGAGCATCCTTTACCATCCAGGTAAAGCTAATGTTGTTGCTGATGCTCTTAGGAGGTTATCTATGGGGAGCACTTCCCATGTGGAAAAGGAGAAGAGAGAGTTAGCCAAAGAGGTTCATAGACTGGCACGATTGGGAGTCCAATTAGATGAATTAGGCAAAGAAGGAGCACTTGTGCATATTAGGTTGGCATCATCTCTAGTAGTGGAGGTGAAGGAGAAACAAGATCAAGATCTTATCTTATTAAAGTTGAAGGGGGATGTGCATAAGCAGAAAGTGATGGCTTTGGCCAAAGAGGGAGATTGAGTATTGAGGTCTCATGGCAGATTGTGTGTTCCAGATGTCGATGGTGTTCAAGAGAGAATCATGGCCAAGGCCCATAGTTCTAAATATTCCATCTATCTAGGGTCTACTAAGATGTACCATGACTTGAGAGAAGTCTACTGGTGGAGTGGAATAAAGAGAGACATTGCCGAGTTCATTTCCAAGAGCCTGACTTGCCAACAAGTCAAAGTTGAGCACTAAAGGCCATGTGGAGTAGCTAAAAATATAAAGATTCCAGAGTGGAAATGGGGGATGATCAACATATACTTTGTCACAGGATTACCGAGGTCCCGCAGACAACACGTGAAATGACCCCAAAAAGTGCCCAAAAATATGCCTCGAAAGTGCCCGAAATCGTAATTTTCATATATCTCAATATCTATGCATGATATCAAAAATCCGACTTTATATTCTTGATCAAGGGGAAATATTGAGTGGGCGATGGGTCTAACCCCAATTTTAGAGCAACCGTATCAATGTTTGGAAATCACAAAATGCAATTTCCAGAGAGCTCTCCGTGCCCCTGGTGCGACGTGTCAAGGGCGCGCCATAGTTTTAAATTGTTGCCAATTTTTAGTTTGGTCTAATACTTTTGGCTCTTGGGCCTAAGTCTTCCCATGCGTGAAAATGCCTATACTTAGCCATATTTCACCTTCATATTATACAAGACATTTCCCAGTACTCTCTCAAACCCTTAGACTAATATTTCTCTCAAATTTCAAGTGTCCAAATCTCTTCCGGAACTTAAGGAATTCATTCTAGCTTCAAGTCTCCATTCAAATCTTCTTCAAGGAATTCTCCAAAGTCAAGTTATGTAGGTTTCATTCATGGGTTCCTTTCACCCATGAAGCCCAAGCTTCCTTTTTACCTAATTTGCATGATTTCAAATTGATTTACTTATGGGTCTTACTTATTATGAATTAGGCTATAAACTGTATTGGGGTTTCATGAAATTGTGACTGTTTTAGCATGTTTTGAGCTACCAATCTAAGATCTATTGTAGGATTTGATGAAGGGTTTTGATGTATATTGCTTGATGGTGTTACCAAGTATTGATGGATGGTTTTACATTGAATTTTCTTGCATGATTTCATCCCTAAATTTCATGGATTTACACTAGTACTACACACCTGCCAAGTGTTTGATAAAATGTCCAGTTATGATTTCTTGAGGAATTGAAGGTTCAATGCATGTCTTTTGAGTTGAATGACTTTATGATGATGAAAGGAATGTATATGTATGATACTCTCCTATATCATGTTGGGAATTGACCATGCCCCACTCGGGGGGTTGTGAGCCCAGGTAACCATGTCAAGTGGTTTATACCTTGATAACCGAGTTGAGGGGTCGGTACCTCAATCACCATGGATGGTAGGGTGAGACGATCCACCAACCATATCAAGGGCTTGTACCTTGACAACCAATTGAGGGGTTGGTACCTCAGTCGCCAGAGGTGTTAGGGTGAGATGATCCACCAACCAATTGAGGGGTTCGTACCTCAATAGACAATGAATTCTATAATGATGGTCTCTTCTTGCACATGTACTATGTTCTATCTAAGCATTATTTACTTCAAGCATCTTCCATGCATGCCATATTTTTCAAGACCCAATCCTAGGGCCTAGACATGACAACTCGCAAGAGGAACCCGAAAGGATCCCAAGCAAGCCTCTTAGCATACCATTACACATCCTTGGTCGCGGAAGCAATGAAATAGCAACATAATAGTAGAAATAGGGATAATGGTGCTAAGGGACATCATTCTATCATAACAAGAAGAGTCAAGAGAGAGTCAATTATCAGAAAATCACACATGACATGTTCAACAACACCTCTAATACATAGATAAGAGGGGGACCAAGACAAGAAACCGGGCTCACCCTCATAGTCAAAATTTACATAAAAGAAAAGTAATTCTAGAACATAGTTTGAGATTATAAGCAACATCCCTAGAATAGAAGACTCACCAACAAGCTTGAGTGAATTCGTACTAGCCACATGGATGGAGATGCTCAAGCGGGGCTCCGAATCTTACATGGTAACATCATGTAGGCATAGAGTATGTGTTAGTACATTTAAATGTACTATGTAAGATGCAATGCTAGCAAGGGATAGGCAACCTAATCGAAATGCATAAATACAAGCAAGGATAGGTATAACATCATTATCACATGCATGATCAATGCTTAAGGTAAAACATGTTTGTAAATTATGATCAAGGAATGTAAGCACAATATGGATACATACTCAACCCCTTTTTACCAAATTTCATGAGATGGGCTAAAAGACCCCTACTCGCCTTACGGTATACCTTTTTTGGAGAGTGTTACCAATACCACTATCGTACGACATAGTCTTTTTGATAGGTAGTACAAGACGTCTTCTACTTTACGATATAATCTTTTGGTAGGAGCCATGATAACTTCTACCTTACGACATGGCCTTTTTGACCTTACGATATGATCTTTTTTATGGAAATCATTGGTCTTTCTACCTTACAGCTTGGCCTTTTCGGTAGGGTGTCCATACCTTACGATATGATCTTTTCGGTAGGAACCATTAGTTATTCTCCCTTACAGCATGGCTTTTTCGGAAGGGGGTCCATACCTTACGGTATGATCTTTTCGGTAGGGATTATTTGTCATTCTAACTTACGGGATAGCCTTTTTTGTAGGAGTCATAGAACTAGCTCATCAAATTATTACATTTCAAGCATCAAGGGATGACCTCCTCCATTTTCTCAAGAACACAAGAAACATGAGAACCCAACAATCTACTTGTAACGCATAGGTACTTTTTCATGAAAATAACTCATATAAAAATTCTTATCATGATCATAAAGTCATTCAACTCATAAGACATGCCTTAGACTTTCAATAACTTAATAACCTATAATCGAACATTTTATCAAAACCTTGGCAAGTGTGTAATGCTAGTGTAAAACCATGCAACTCAAGAGTATTGTCATGCTAGAAAATTCAATGTAAAACCATTAATAGATACTTGGTAACACCCTCAAGCAACCTACATCAAAACCCCTCCTCAAATCTCACAATCGGCCTTATATCCATAGCTCAAAACATGCTAAAACAACCGTAATTGCATGAAACCCCAACATGTTGCACAGAGAAATTCATAATAGATGAGATCCATAAGTAAATCAAGTTTAAATCATGCAATTTTAGGTAAAAGAGAGCTTGGATATTATGGGTGAAAAGAGCCCATGAAAGAAACCCACATACCTTATCTTTGGAGAATAGCTTGATGAAGATTGGAGATGGAGACTTGCAGTTTGAATGAGAATCTTGAGATATGGATGAGTTTGAGACTTGAAATTAGGAGATGAAATACTGGTTAAGTGTTTGAGAGAGTATTTGGGAATGTCTTGAGTGATATAAGGGTGAAATATGGCTAAGTATAGGTATTTTCACATTTGGGAACACTTAGACCCAAGACCCAAAAGCCTTAGACTGAAATAAAAATCACTGGCAACAAAATACACAGGTCTTCATATGGTTCGCGATGCAGACCTTTTGTGGAGGCAATATTAATACATGTTCACCACAGTTGTGTATTGCGCACTGTTGCAGATCAGTTCTAGATAAAAAAAATTACGAAAAATGAAATTGCCAATCGTTTGCTCTTAAATCTGGGTTAGACCCATTTCCCACTTAATTGGCCACCCTGATCAACAATATAAAGTCAAATTTTCAATATCACCCATGGATTTTGAGATATATGAAAATTACGATTCTGAGCACTTCCAAGGCACATTTTCAGGTACTTTTTGGAGTTGTTTCAATATTGCTACATCTTTATTCATTGCCTATGTTATGCATTTCAATTATGTTGTTTATCTCTTGTTGCATTGCATCCTACATACTTAGTATATTCAAATGTACTAACACATACTCTATGCCTACATAATGTCACCATGTAGGAACCAGAGCACAGATTGATCATCTTTCTCCATGTGGCTAGTACGATTTCTCTTAAGCTGGTTGGTGATTCCTCCATTTCAAGGACAATGTTTATGATCTCATGTTATGTACTAAGACTATCTTTCTTTTATGTATGTATTGATTACGAGGGTAAGCCCGGTTGCTTGTCTTGGCCCCCGCTCCTATATAAATTTTAGAGATGTTGTTGGACATGTTATATATTGAGCCTTGATTCTCTTACTTTGATATTTATGTTATGAGGGTTTCCCTTTAGCCCCTTTGCCTTTATTTCTAATCTAATTATGTTGTTTAATTGCTTCCGCAACCAATGATGTGTAATGATATGTTAAGAGGCTTGTTTGGGGTCGCTTCGGGTTCCCTATTCACCATGTCACGTCTAGGCCCTAGGCTTGGGTCGTAAAAAACTTTGTATCAAAGGACTAGGTTGTTAATAGTCTTCGGCATCCAACACACTACATCAATTAAAGTCCTATTCATGGTCGTGTTGTGCACCGTAATTATGACTAGGAGGCTATGAGACGTTTTAGGAAATGTTTTCCTTCTTCTTCATCTATATTGTGCTATAGAAGTTAGGTGAGTTTTCCCTCTAATGAATATTCTTTGTCATGTTTAGATCATGCCTAACACAAGAGGAAGGAGAGTCTGTACTCCCTAGGAACAATCGGCTCATGGTGAGCTCCAGGATGCTCTCACTTTGCTATCTCAAGCTATGGACAATCAAGTCAATGAAGGGACCCAAGCCCCTCATGCCCTACCCCGAGATCTAGGGTGAGAGACTTCATGGGGATGAACCCACTAGAAACTCTATGGGTCTAAGGTAGATGAGGACCCTCAAGAGTTCGTTCATAAGGTCTACAAGGTATTGGCAATCATGGGTGTTAGATCAAACGAGAAAGTGGAGTTGGCGGCCTACCAATTCAAAGGGATAGCGCAAATATTATTTAATCAATGGAAGGAGGAGAAACGAATCAATAATGTGGTGCTTTGGGAGGAGTTCAAGGCAGCTTTTCTTAATCGATTCTTCCATCTTGAGCTTAGGGAGGCCAAGATTGTGGAGTTTATGAATTTAAAATAAGGATCTATGAATTTGATGGAATATGCCCTCAAGTTCAATCAACTCTCTAGATATGCTCCCCATATGGTTGCCGACCCAAAGTCTAAAATGAACAAGTTCGTGATGGGTGTATCCAACTTGGTAAGTGAGGAATGTCGATCTGCTCTGTTGATTAGTGACATGGATTTTCTCGATTGATGACCTATGCCGAAAAAATAGAGGAGGAGAAGTTGAGAAAGAGGAGGAGTGATGAGGCCAAGATGGCCCGTTTTGAGGGAAAGTTACAAAGTCGAAAGGGTGCTCGATTTTATCAAGTCCAAGGGTTTTCTCATGCTTCTAATAGGGTTTTTCCAATGACTTCCCAAGTGCCCAAGGTGTTGGTGGTGTGGTCCCTAATGATATATGTCCAAGATTGTAGGGGTCATAGATGCCCATGTTTGAGGGATACTAATGCATGTTATGGATGTAGGGAAGTGGGCCACAAAAAGATTGATAGTCCTCGTAGCTGCAACAAGGGTAAGGATGTTCGTCCATAATGTGCAAATATGGTTCCTTTGGGGAGATGTGGTCAACAAGGTGGTGCCCCAAGGCACAATCAGTTCTATGGACTCCAAGGGAGGCAAGGGGTTAAGTAGGTTTCCAATGTCATCACCAGTATGTTAAAAGTCTTTGATTTTGATGTGTATGCATTGATTGATCTGGGTGCCACTCTTTCTTTTATTATCCCTTTTGTTTCTACAAAGTTCCTTGTTAAGCCTCAATTGTTGTGTGAATCTTATGAGGTGTCTACTCCTATTAGTGCATCTATAGTTGCTAGAAAGGTTTATAGAAATTGTCCCATTTGTATATTTTATAAGATATTGCCTTGTGATCTTGTTGAATTGGAAATGGTGGATTTTGATGTCATACTTGGGATAGATTGGTTGCATGCATACTATGCCTCTATTGATTGTAGAACACATATGGTCAAATTTCAATTCCCAAATGAACCCGTGCTTGAGTGGAAGAGTCATGATGTGGTGGTCAATGGTAGGTTCATATCTTACATTAAAGCCCATAAGTTGATCTCTAAGGGAATTCACTATCATCTTGTGAGGGTAAGGGATGTGGAGTCTAAGGTCCTACCTATAGAGTCAGTTCCAATTGTAAATGAGTTCCTTGATGTCTTTCCAATTGACCTTCCCGGTGTTCCTCCCAACGGGAAATAGATTTGGTATAGGTCTCTTTCCTGACACTCAACCTATTTCTATTCCCCCTTACCGAATGGCCCCGGCGGAGTTAAAGGAGTTGAAGGAGCAATTGAGAGATTTATTGGAGAAGGGTTTCATTAGGCTTAGCCAATCACCTTGGGGTCCACTGGTGTTATTTGTAAAGAAGAAGGATAGGTCCCTTAGAATGTATATTGATTACCGATAACTCAACAGGGTCACCATAAAGAATAAGTATCCTCTTCCAAGGATTGATGATTTGTTTGACCAATTCCAATGGGCTAGTCACTTCTCCAAGATTAATATTCTATCCGGGTGTCATCAAGTGAAGGTGAGGGAATGTGATAGTTCCAAGACGGCCTTCCGGACTAGGTTTGGGCATTATGAGTTTGTTGTGATTTCTTTTGGGTTGACCAGTGCACCGGCTATCTTCATGGATCTTATGAATAGGGTCTTAAAACCCTACCTTGATTCGTTTGTTGTCGTCTTTATTAATGATATTTTGATCTATTCATGTAGTAGGGAGGAGCATATGGGTCATTTAAGGATAGTGCTACAAAGATTGAGGGAAGAGAAGTTGTATGCCAAGTATGAAAAATATGAATTTTGTTAAAAGAAGTTGCCTTTCTAGGTCATGTGGTGTCAGGGGATGGCATTAAGGTGGATCCTAAAAACACAGATGTGATTAGAAATTGGCCTAGACCATTGATTCCGTTGGATATTAGGAGCTTATTGGTCTTAGTGGGTTACTACCGGAGTTTTGTGAATGGGTACTCTTCTATTGCTTCTCCTATTACCAACTTGACTCAAAAGAAAGCCAAATTTGTGTGGACTGATGACAATGAGAAGAGTTTCCAAACATTGAAAGATAAGCTTGTGTCCGCTTCTATATTGTCACTACCGAAAAGGCTAGAAGGGTTTGTTATGTATTGTGATGCTTCAAGGGTTGGTTTGGATTGCGTGTTGATGCAAAATGGTAAGGTTATAGCCTATGCTTCTAGACAACTCAAAGTACATCAGAAGAATTATCCTACTCATGATGTTGAATTAGCCATCATGTTCTTTGCTTGGAAAATTTGGTGCCACTATTTGTATGGGGTGTATGTTGATGTGTTTACCGATCATAAGAGTCTCCAATATGTCTTCCCTCAAAAAGATCTCAACTTGAGACAAATAAGGTGGTTAGAAATTCTTAAGGACTATGACATGAGTGTGCATTATCATCCCAGTAAGGCTAATGTAGTAGCCAATGCTTTGAGTAGGGTGTCTGTGGATAGCCTACCTCATATTGATGATGGTGGCACAGGGGTGGCTAGGGAGGTCCATCGACTGGATAGATTGGAAGTTAGGTTGGAAGAGGTTGATAATGGGGGTGTTGTGGTAGTCAATGGCTCTAAGTGTTCATTGGCTGATGAGGTGAGAGCTAAGCAAGATCATGACCTCGCTTTGTTAGAACTGAAGGCATTGGTAAAGAGTGGTATGGTAGAGGTTTTCTCCCAAGGGGGCGATGGTGTCCTTAGATACCAAGGTAGGTTATGTGTGCCTTATATTGATGGCTTGAGAGAAAAGATTCTTGATGAGGTCATGGTTTTTCCTATTTTATTCACCCCAGTTCTACTAACATGTATAGAGATTTGAGAGAGGTGTATTAGTGAAGAGGTATGAAGAGGGACATTGCCAAATTTATATACGGTTGTCATAGCTGCCAACAAGTTAAAGCCGAGCATCAAAGGCTGGGTGGATTAACCGAAGACATGGAGATTCCTACTTAGATGTGGGAGGATATTAATATGGATTTTGTGGTTGGGTTACCTAAGACTAGAAAGGGTTTTGATTCCATTTGGGTTGTGTTTGATAGGATGACAAAATCGACTCATTTTCTACCGGTTAAGACCACATATGGGGCTGAAGATTATGCTAGGTTGTATATTCATGACTTGGTGAGGTTGCATGGGGTTCCTTTGTCCATTTTATTGGATCGTGGTGCTCAATTTACTTCATATTTTTGGAGGTCCTTTCAAAGGGTTCTTAGTACAAGAGTTAAACTTAGTACGACCTTTCACCCTCAAACAGATGGCCAAGCCGAAAAAACTATCCAAACACTTGAGGATATGCTTAGGGATTGTGTATTGGAGTTCAAGGGTAGTTGGAATAATCATATTCCATTGATTGAGTTTGCCTGTAACAATAGCTATCATTCTAGCATTGGTATGGCTCCTTTTGAAGCTCTCTATGGTAGACATTGTAGATCACCGGTTGAGTGGTTTGAGATTGGAGAGGTGGCATTATTGGGACCATATCTAGTTGTGGAGGCTCTTGAGAAGATTAGGATGATAAGGAAAAGGTTGAAGACGGCCCAAAGTCATCAAGAGTCCTATGCCGATATGAGGAGAAGGGATCTTGAATTCAAAGTTGGTCATTGGGTCTATTTGAAGGTGTCACCCATAAAGGGTGTGGTTTATTTTGGTAAGAAGGTCAAGTTGAGTCCAAGATATGTGGGTCCTTATAGGGTAATGAGGAGGATTGTCAAGGTAGCTTATGAGTTGGAATTGC
>JAPFFP010060389.1:0-27102 GCA_026153255.1 Solanum medicagineum | reverse complement strand
CGGTCCTACCTTAAGTGGTACTTTTGGCTCAGCATCACCAATAGTCTCAATAACAGAGACCACCTATAAGTCATTTTCTTTCTTTCCTAGTGACAAATGTTGAACGTGGCCTATTTTTCCCAAACATAAACTTGACTTCGCCTTTGTCGTTGTCCACCAAAACACATCTAGTGGCTAAGAAGTGCCTCCCCAAGATTATAGGGACTTTGAAATCAACCTTGCAATCCAAGATCACTAAGTTTGCAAGGAATATGAACTTTTCAACTTATTAAAAGCACATCATATAGTATCCCATTAGGCTTTTTCACCATCCTGTCAGCCATCAACAACCACATGCTTGTCAGAGTAGGGACCCCCAATCTTAGATTTTTAAAGATCGAAAGAGGCATCAGATTAATGTTGGCACCTATATCACATAATGCCCAGGTAAACTCCACATTTACAATGGTGCATTGTATAGTAAAAGCACCTAGATCTTCTTGCTTTTTGACCAAGGACTTTGTACCAATCGTACTGCAATGTTGAAGCTCTTGGGAAAGCTCCTGACTCACAATGCACTTCTTTTTAACCAGGTTCTTCATGTACTTTGCATACCCTAGCATGTTCTCTAACACCTTGATGTGAGAGATGTTGATGGAGAGTTGTTTCAACATGGAGAGAAAGTGCTTAAACTTGCCTTCCTCCTTCCTCTTTTTGAGTCATTAAGGGAAGGGAAGAGGAGCCCTAGGAATGGGCTTCAACTTTTATGGTGCATCATCTACTTCACTCACCCCATCCTTTCCATGATCATATCTAGTATTTGTATCCTTGGCCACAACTATCTCCTTTCGAACATCATCCTCATGAATTGGCAAGGGAGGATCAATACTGCTCTTTCCACCGCAGGTAGAAACTGTCATGCACTTCCCTTCATTCTTAGGGTTCTAAAGTATGTTGCTAGGCAGTGTACCCCTCTGACATTGATTGAATTGAGTTGACACTTAACCAAACTATTGTTCATGTTATTTGAGAGAACAAAATAAGACTCAATTTTCTGGTTAGTACTAGAGATCTTAGATTTCATCTCCCTTATAATCTCATCCTGTGTCTCAGCTTTCTTCAATAGCCAATCAAACAACTCCTAAATTCATGAGCTACTCGCACTTGTGTTGCGGTTGTGTGGTGGCACATATAGACCATTTATATAACTATCTTTGTTACCCCAATCTGCTTCTCTATCTTCACCATTGTTCTGGTCATAGTATCCTCTGCGATTGTCCCTTAAAGTCCATCTCTGTTGAAGTCCCCACCATGGTTTCCTTGACCTTGGCGCCAATCATACTGAGTGGACCCTAGCGTGTTGGTTCAAAAATTGCCAAACTGATTAGCAATAAAACATGTATCCTCCTCATAGTAAGGCTCATCATACATAGGTGTACATGGAGGTTAATGAACCACTACATAGACTCGCTTCGGATTCAGCTTTATCATCAACTCCATACCTGTGCAAATTCGGGAAAGCTCTTGCATAATTTCTTCATTTATTTTACCTTGCTCCGAACCAACACTGACAGAGCACAAACATTTGGTAGATGCTTTATTTCTCTGCCCCCATGCATGATTGGTGTTGATCACTCTCTCTATCCTTTTGCAATGCTTGTAAATAGCTGATATAAGAATATGCCCCCATGATAGTGTCAGCATAAGCTTGACTATTCCTATCGAGGATACGGTAGAAGATCTCCACCAAGGCATCATCAACTATCTTATGGTCTGGGACACTCCTCAAGCGCTTGGTAAACCACTCCCATGTAGTACTAATCAAATCTATAGGAAGTTTCTCAAAGTTGTTGATCTGATCTTTCAACATGAGCTTCTTCGATCTCGAGAAGTACCTCTCTAAAAAGGCCTTTTGCAATTAAGCCCAACTGGTGATCAAACTCTATGGGAGCTCAGATAGCAATAGTTTTGCATTGCCTATAGGATACAATAGGAAGACATAAATCCCCACAACATGTATAGACAGATTCTGTGTTCCCATAACACTCTTGTAGACAAACATAATGTTGTGTAGATAGCTATGAGGATCCTCTGATGGTAAACTCACAAATAATCGATGGTTTTGCAACATCTGAAGGAAACTACTTGAGACCACAAACATTGTGTTAGCTGGTATTGGTCGCAACATAATAGCTCCAGTCACCTCCATAGACATATTATTCAGCGTGTATTGATTCCACTAATATGTATTGGCATTAAAATCATGTGGCTATGGAACAATGTCCTCGAAAGGAGGTGGGTTCTCATGATCATCGTTCTCATTCTCGTTCTTGTTTAGAGTTTCATTAGTCGTATTGTTTGCATAATCTTAGGCTATTCTTCTTAACGTTCTATATCTCTGGGTCAAACAAAGTCAAGGGTCAAAAAGAACTACAAACGTAAAATGTTGGAAATAAGGATTAATCCCCAAATCACAACGAATTAACCAAGTCTAGCCGTATTCCCCGGAAGCGGTGCCAAAATCTTGATGTCACCTAAGTTACACCTCTTTTTTGAGAATAAAATGATTTTTGTCAAGAAATAGAACCTAACTAAGGTTAGGGTCAAACCCAAGGGAACATGTAGACTTAAGAAAATTCAATTAATGCATTTTTGAGTGATTAACTAACTTACTTCCTCAAAAGGGGGCGGTTTGCAATAATTAGTAGAAAAGTAAAACAAAATAACATGAGAATTTAATTAATATAAAGAGAAACTTGGGTTTATGTTCTCCATGATTCCCTAACTTAGTATCATCGAATAACCTAATTCTTTTCTGGTGTGTAGCATGCAGAACGGTAAGTTAAGTTCACCAATCACTTTGGTCCAGACGGGAGGCGAATTTCACTACATGACTTGGCCTATCTCCATAGTGCGCATAACTAACCCTCAGTTATTAGTCCTAATACAACCTCCCCTTCGCCCAGTTCTGTTGAATAGATGAGAATTCATCAATTGAATCATGTTAATTAACTTTTTTCCCTATTCATTTCTACCTTGGTCCAGTCGGTAATATTAGGCCGGCTTTAATGTTATGCAAAATGAAGAGAGTTAACTAATAAATGCATGCACACTTTTGATGAATTATGAATGTGTGGTTTTACATTTTTTAGTTCTTCATGGCTCCCACAACAATAATTATGGATTTATCTACTCGTGATTTATATAGATTCAAGACTTATGAATTGGAATAAGATAATAGAGTACTTACATAATTGAATAAAGAACAAGCAAATCCAATCTTCTATGTGAATCATAAGATTAAAGATCAAATCAAAGTACAAGTGTTTCTCACAACACTCCAAAGTTTTCTACTCAATCTCACTATTTCTTCTCTCTAACTATTGATCTCTATGTAAAACATAATGAAAAATAACCTAAAAATCCTATTTATAATATATTAAATATAAGTCCTAAACAAAATAGGATACCTGGGTCGTCATGCCACAAAGAGGTTTAAGAGTCGTATTTCATTCCATGGCCTGTAATCGAGGTCTCATAAAGTTTTTCTTGAAAGATGGACTTGACATCTACGATACCTCTCTACGACCCGTAAAGTGGTCTACGGTCGGCAGGGGGTATCGTCTAATTAATCTTTGAAAAGTCCCTCATCTCAGATCCTCAAGGCACGACCATGTTCTACGACTCGTAAGTCAATCCACAACCCATATGCATACTGATAGAATAACGTTAGAAAATCATCCCCTCACTGGAATTGTCCACGGAATCTCCTTCATGGCCCGTCGAATGCTCTACGACTTATAAAGGATCTTGTACCTAACAAAAATTAGCAATATCTGCACTTTCTTCCCAAAATCAAGGCCAACCTTGGAATCCTGCAAATAAAAGATAAAAGCATATAAAACCAACTAATATCGCATTGAGAACCATAAAATTCCAAGTTATAACCATCAAAAGTGCTATATTTTGACAACACATCAGGAATCAATATCACAACCTATGATGGAATATAGTTAGGGACAATGGCTACTAACTAATGTCATCTCAGTGTTAGGTCGACAATGCCACAAAATATTAAATTCATATAATTAATCATATCTTCCATAATTGAAGACATTAGTAGCATCTTAATAGTAGCTCATCAAACATCATATTATCACATCAAGAGGGCTTCATAATATTCATATTATTCATAACATACTCGTAAGCTCATATCATACTTGTTAACCCCTTAATTATTAATAACATGCATAATATATGTATCTTGCCATAAGGCTTCCATCACATAGGAAGCATGACTTATAACTTGTCAAATCATAGTGGGTGTAGGCACATAATTATAAAACCATGCAATTCAAGAGTAAATAACATGAAGCAGTAAAATAAAATCACTTAAGCATTATTTAAAATGACCTATTAAATCATAATAAAACTTGGCTAGTGTATCATCAAACCCTCATTTAAAATTATAGACTTCACATGGCTTTGCATTGCATAAAAGTATACAAGGATTAAACATCATAAAATATTTCATAATATCATCATAGAAAGAGTTTTTAGAAAATACAATAAATTTCCATAACCTAAAAATAAATGAGGAAGAGGAATGATTGAGCTTTGTGGAGGAAAGATCTAAACAAATCAAAACTCACATACCTTTGTGTGATTTAGTGAAAGAAATCTAACTTTGAAAGTGGAGAAATCTGAAACCCTAGCTTGGCCTCTTCTCTTGAAAGCCTTGAAGGACTTGAGATTGTTTGGGGAGGTTTTTAGACTTAGGATATTGGAGAATGACTTGAAGTGGAGTATTTTAGGATTGTTTCATGGATAAAAGGGATCATTTAGGGCTTAATATGACGTGGCATAGACATATGATATTAGGAAAGGTCGAGTTTTCCCTTTATAAACATTCTGCAAGATAGGATTACAAGACCCTGATTATAGGTCTTGGTCCATTCCATGGGTCATCAAAAATGGGTCTTGTCTGGTATCTTTTTGAACCCTCAAATACTTGAATCCAACCTACGATAATACTTATGACTCATTTGTTAAAGTAGGAGCCATCTAGTATCTCGTATACCTAACTTTAGAAACCAATATTATCACCAAGTCTGGCCATCATTCCACGAGCACATGTTATTGGGTCGTGGAACTATCTACAGCTCGTAGTCCCTCTCGTGATCCCACTTAAACATAGAAAAATTTCCAAATTTAATTTCTTTGGCATATTTACACCTTTTGACATGTGGGGCCTTACATTGTGATTTATATATACGCCTATTTAGATATTTTTTTACCTGTGTGGGTGGTTTCGTAATGGTGTTATGTAGTATTTGAGAGGCAGGTTGTCAGTTATATTCCCAGCTACACATTGTGACTATATGATTGTGTTTCTGTTGTGGGTTTCTATTGATGTGTCGTATTGCTACTTTTTTTGGTGACTGAGTTGTAATTTTGATGGTAAGATACATGTTATGCCAAGGAGATCGGCTAGGCTATCTACGGTTGTCTAGGAGGTGGTTGTACTTAATAGTTAGACTATCTATGGTTATTTTGATACTTTTAGTTACCTTAGCTTGAGATTACCCTATCAACCTACGTTCTCTTTGGAAATCAACTTCTCCTGCTAAAGCAATGATAGATCTAGGTCCTACTTTTCCATGACATCAACTATTAATGAAGATTTAATACCATTTTCAACATAGATACCACAATAATTAGATTCACTCGACCTAAACCTTGGGTTTGCCAAATAGTGCACATTCTTCTCCATCTCCCTCTTGACCTCATTTGAATAATCAACTACAATATTTGCCTTTCTTGGATGACATTATAAGCCTAAAGTAACTCCCCCTATTCATTAGGGAGGAATGGAGATAGGAAGTGTAAGCATCCTCATTTTAGAAGCCTAGAAAGTGTAAAATAGTTGGGCTAAAAATGCTCAAGATCATTCGACGAAGCAAAGTTCACAGCCCATGGTTCAGACCATAAGCCCTAGACCAAGCTAATGGTTGAGATCCTCAAAATGTTGACAATTCCCAAAGTACAAACATGATCCGTAAAAGTCATTCCTGACCCATAGAAGAAAACATAGACCATAGATAAGGTCATAGGTGTGAGTTCCAAACATAAAGGTTAGAGTTTCTTGAAGGTGGCCTGTGATTAGTAGGACAGTCTGTGGTCCTTTCGACAACCCATAGTTAGCCTTTGTAGATAGGCATCAAAAAAATTAGAAATTTTTTCAAGTATATACAGAGTCCATTACGCTATCTACCACTTATGAATTGAAGTACGGCCCGTAGATAGGTGTTTTGTGGTTGGTAACCAATTTCTAAAGATTGAAAAAGTAGAATAGGATGGTGAAAAGCACAACCCATAGTTTCATCTACAGCTCATAATCGAGGTCTCGTGAATCAAATCCAACAATTTGATGAAGCGAAATGTTTTCCTTTTTGACAACCCTAGACCTAAGCTATGTCATTTTTGTGACTCTTTAGGTCCCTAATCAGACCATAAATCCCTAGGGTCCTAATCATTTTTATTATTCCACTTTCAATTATTTCCTAAGATATTCATCTTCTTTGCAGCCAATGCAAGTGGTTTCAAGGGTCTCTTCCACAACAACTTCCTTTTTCATAGACTTACCCAAGGTATGTGAGTAGATTTGTAGGTCTCCTTTCAACAACAAAGTCCTACATAAAAAGATTTTACCTTTTTTTAAGTTCCTTGATACACTATAGATGCTAATGATGATTTTGTGATGTTTTATATTATGATATGTCTTTAATGTTATCATGCGATGTTTTACTAAGTATCTACATACATTTGAGTTGATAGTGATGACCCTAGTAATGGGGGGTTTTGAATGAAAAGAGTAGGTTGTTAATGCAAGTTTTATATAAGTATATCACTCCCATTATCATTCATATTTCCTATGGTTCATAAGTCTTTCCTAATTAGTTATTCGACACGCTAAGAATGAAGTCAAAACTTTCATGTTACATGATGATAATTAGGAAACAAAGGAAAGGTTTTCAATTTGATAATTTTTCAAAGAATAAGCATGTCAGTAATCACTAAATGATGTTTATGATGGTCCCCAAGATGAAAGGACAATTCTCACTTAGTGGTTCCTTCAGTTTCTAGCTAGGATTGATATTGCTATTTTGTATTCTAAAGTGTTATAATTTAATCAAGTATGTGTTTAAACATTCTATTGGATAAATTAGCATCTAGTGAGGCATTTAGATAGGGTTCAGTAAGAAAACCCTAGAAGCAACCCTTTGCCCCGTGCCGCCATAATAGCCCTTGTATGCTAGGCTAATGGATCCACATATGTCAATTATGATATACGATGATGCATACTATATGATGGAGTTCCACCTAGTAAGTGGTCTTGTGTCAACATATGGGGTTATGTTGGATTCCATATAGTAGCTCACATGGTCTTATATGTCAATTACTATCTATTTCACCAATGCCTATGATCAATATCTTTGTTCCATCATATGTCTTTCACTTACGCATTACATGCATTCATATTGATCAATATTCCTTGAGCATGCTTAAGCTCATGTTAAGGTTACCTTTACTATCCCATGCATGAAAGTCTTTAATTTTATGAATGATGGCATTGAAAATTCCATATTTGCATTACATCTAACATATTTAGTACATTAAAAAAGTACTAGCACATATTTTGCCTACATGAATTCACCATGTAGGGACAGATGTTCCTCCCCCCGCTCATTGCTAGGTCTTCCGACTAGTTTTATTATGGTGAGCCCTTAGATCAGGACTCAACCTATTTCCTTTCTTGATATTTATTTTGTACATGATGTATATTTGTTTTTCTGGAGGATTTTACCTTCGATGTTGTTCACATTTGGAGTCTTTTCTATTTAAAGGAAACTATCTAATTACTAGTTCCCGTTGATCCATGGTCTAGATGGTATGTTTCTAGATACTATGTATAGTTAAGATGATATCTTTTCAAATAATATCCCATAGATCCTATCCCATTTACTTTCGCAAACGTATGAGTTTTGGCCTATGAATGCTTAACATGCTGAGATGGCTTAGATGAGGTGCCTATGGGGGTATCGTTTGTTGTGTGATGACTAGCTTCTAGGCTTGGTTAATTACAAACTTTGTATGAGAGCACAAGGTTTCAAAATATTTCTCGAGTGTCCAAAGGTACCAGTTATGTAGAGTCATTCAAGACTAAGAAGCATGCAACAATCATGAATGAGAGACATTAAGGCATTTGGGAAAGTCTTCCCTTCTTTCTTATTCATGTCATGCCTTTAGAGTTGTCTAAGGTTCTCCTATAACTAACAATAATCTTTTCTCTATTTCTAGATCATGAAAGCCAGAAGTTCTCCACAACCTAGGAACACACCCGAACAACAAGCCCTTCCTTTGCAACAAGATGATAGGGTATTGCACATGGAGTTCAGAGTCGCATTCATGATGCTAACCCAAGCTTTAGCTAATTAAGTCAATATGGAGATTGTAATTCCTCCCCAAATTCCTACTCCATCCATGCAAGTAAGAGACTCCATGAGGATGAGTCCTATGGAATTACACAATTCTAAGATGGAAGAGAAACCTATCGACTTCATTGATAAGGCTTACCTAATTTTTTTGTGATGGGAATTGCCTCAAAAGACAAGATTGACTTGGTGGCCTATCAACTTAAGGGATTTTCAAAGATGTGATATGGATAATGGGTGGAGCAAAAAGGCTAACGAGAAGGTCAAATTGAATAGGAAAGTTTCAAGGGAGATTTCCTAGACTAGTTCTTTCCAATAGAGTTGAGGTAGGGCAAGGTACAAGAATTCGTCAACCTCAAGCAAGGGCACATGAGCATGAGAGAGTATTCTCTCAAGTTCACCAAACTTTCCAAATATTCCCCTTCCATGGTTGTAGACCCAAGGGTTTGTATGAGCAAATTCATCTCTGGTGTATCAAACTTGGTGTCAAAGGAGTGCAAGACTAGCATGCTCATAAAAGAGATGGACATCTCTCGGTTGATAACGTACACTGAGCAAAATGAGAAGGAGAAGTTGAGAGAGGGAGAGTAAAGGAGTCCAAGAGGACTCGAGTTGATATTGTCACTAGCAGAGTAGTAGCTCAGCATAGAGGCCACAACAAGTTCCAACGTGGCTAAATGGGGGATATTCTCACTAAATGATATTCTCACCAAATGGGGGATATTCTCACTAGAAGAATCGAGTCGGTATTCTCACTTGAGTTGATATTCTCACTAAATGGGGGATATTCTCACAAAAGGAGTAGAGGCCACAACAAGTTCCAAAGTGGCCAAAGGAAAGATGGCCAAGAGTATACCAACACTCCTTCTCATTGATCCACCAAAGACAAGGTGATGGCTCCAAAGTCACAAACTTCAAATTTCCCCAAGTACGGGAGGCCCGTCAAGGGAGAATTCTTGGCTGGTTCAAACACATACTTCAAGTGTAGAAAGCCTGAGCACCATGCAAATGATTGTAGCAGTGGAGGTGCACGGCCCCAAGGCCAAGGTGGGAATGTTCAAGGTGCCCCAAGTACCAACCGTTTATATGCTCTTCATGGTCGACAAGAAGTTGAAGAGGCCCCAAATGTTGTTACTGGTATGTTAAAAGTTTATAATTTTGATGCATATGCATTGTTAGATGTGGGAGCAAACGTTTCATTTGTAATTCCTTTCCTTGCAAGTAGATTCCATGCATGCCCCAGTATCTTCAATAAGTCTTATGAAGTATGTACCCCCATAGGGTAGTCTATTATTGGACGAAGAATTTAAAGGAAGTGTCCTATTTCCATTTTGCATAAAGTTGTCTGTCACTACCCAAGCCTAGGGCCTAGACGTGACCGGTGAATGAGGAACCCGAAGGAACCCCAAACAAGCCTCATAGCATATCATTACACATCCTGTGTCGCAGAAGCAATAAAAATAACAAAAAGAGATAAACATAATCAAAGGAAATTGGGACTAAGGATAAACATCATATTCAAACATCAAGAAGAAGAGAGCGAAGGCTTATAGCATAGATATATAACATGTCCAACAATACCTCTACTACATAGATAACAATGGGGGCCAAGACAATCAACCGGGCTCACCCTCATAGTTAATGCATATAAAAAAGGAAGATAGTTTAGAACATAGCATAAGATCATAACCAACGTCCCCGGAATGGAGGACTCACCAACAAGCTTGAGTGAGACCATGCTGGCCACAATCATGTAGGCATAGAGTATGCATTAGTACGTTGGGTTGTACTAAGTATGCAAGATGTAATGTAACAAAAGATAGGCAATAATTAAAATGCATAGTCATAGCAAGAGATAGTATATTAGCTATATGACATGCATGAAGAATGCTTATAGTAAAACATGCATGAAAAAAACCATACTTACATTGCCAATTTAACACAATGAGGTGACATGCTTAAATCATCCAAATAACTTGTACTAGAGGGTGAGGAATATAGCAGAGGTCATAAGCACTTCTTATAGGTAATGGGTAGCTCATGAGGGCATAGACGTGAGCTCATGAGGGGATAAAAGTTCTCCATTAGTCGGTTGTCCCTCGGGAGCGCGGGCTCTTCTTCCTCTTGTGTTAGGAAAGATCAACTAGCATGGCAAAGAACAATTGTAAGGGTGGAAAAAATTACTTCAACTCTATAGCACGACTTAGAACATAAAGAAGGGAAACATATCCTAAAACATCCCATAGCCTCCTACTCATAGTTGTGGTGCACAATACAACCATGAAGAAGACTCTAATCGACACAATATGTTGGATTCCAAGGATCTTACAACCTACTTCCCTGATACCATCTTTTTTATGACTAACGCCTAGGGCATAGACGTGACCGACGAATGGGCAACCCGAAGGAACTTCAAACAAGCGTCATAGCATATCATTACACATCCTTGGACGTGGAAGCAATAAAAATGACAATAAGAGATAAGCATAATCAATGGAAATTGAGAATAAGGATAAACATCCATATCTTAAACATCAAGAACAAGAGAGTCAAGGCTCATAGCATAACACAGATAAGAGTAGGGGCCAAGACAAGCAACAAGGATCACCCTCATAGTTAATGTATATAAAAAGGGAAGATAGTTTATAACATAACATAAGATCATAAGCAACGTCCCTGGAATGGAGGACTGACCAACAAGCTTGAGTAAAATCGTGCTAGCCACGTGGATTGAGATGCTCAAGCGGAGATTCGGTTCTTACACGGTGATATCATATAGGTATACAGTATGCATTAGTACATTGGAATATACTGAGTATGTAGGATGCAATGCAACAAGAGATAGGAAATAATCAAAATGCATAGTTATAGAAAGAGATAGTATATTAGCAACATGGCATTCGTGAACAATGCTTGTAATGAAACATGCTCGAAAATAACCATAAATACATATCCCGTTTAACACAATAAGATGATATGCTTAGATCATCGAAATACCTTGTACTAGAGGGTGAGGAATATAGCACAGGTCATAACCCCTTCTAGTAGGTAATGGGTAGCTCATGAGGGTAAGAAGATAGCATAGTTCATAATGCCTACATGTCAACAAGAGACAATGAATAACACATGAGGGTAGGAACTAGCATAGGTCATAACCCCTACATGTGGGAATATGAGAGTGAGGCATACCACATAGTTCATAACGCATTCATATGACAATATTGCTTAACCCCAAATCATACCCGAGGGTAAGGAGTAGATCATAGTTCATAACCTCTACATGTAGAAATGAGTATTTGAATAACACATGAGGATAAAGGTGGTATAATTCATAACCCCTATATGTGTATATATTGTATAAGCTCAAACCAAACACGAAGGCAAAGAGTACAACAGAGTTAATAACCCCTATGTGTGGACATGAGTAAATAAGTAACATTGATTCATACATGAGGTTAAGGTGTTCAACATAGTTCAAAACCCCTACATGTAGCAATTGGCCTTGTACTAGAGGGTAAAACATATAGCATAGTTCATAACCCCTTCTAGTAGGCTTCACCACTGACTATAGCATAAACCTTAGCATAAGAACCGAATAGCTCATCAGCAATTCCCAAGAATGTAACAACATGAGAGCCTAACAATTCACTTGCAATACCATTGGAGATTTGCATGATTTAAGAACACATATATACATTCATTTAATCATCATTTCATTATCATATATTCATTCAACTAATAAGATATACATTGGACCATCAATTCCTCAAGAAACCATAACCGAACATTTTATCAAACACTTAGAGGGTGCGTAGTGCTAGTGTAAAATCATGCAATTCAATGTAAAACCTTAAATAGATACTTGGTAACACCCTCAAGTAATATACATCAAACCTTTCATCAAATCTTACAATAGATCTTGGTTTCATAGCTAAAAACATAGCAAAGCAGTCACACCTTTCATAAACCCCAACGTAGTGTGTATTGATTTTCATAATAAGTAAGACCCATGAGTAAATAAAATTTAAATCATGCAAGTTTGAGGAAAAGGAATCTTGGGCATCATGGCTGAAAGGAACCCATAAAATAAACCCACATACTTTAGCTTTGAAGATAAACTTGATGGAGATTGGAGATGGATACTTGAAGCTTGAGAGGAAATCCTTAGAGTCAGGGAGGGTGTTGAGACTTGAATTTTGGGAAAAATATAAGATTAAGTGTTTGAGTGAGTATTGGGGAATGTTTTGAATGATATGAGGGTGAAAAATAGCTAACTATAGGTATTTTCTCGTCTGGAAACACTTAGGCCCATGACTTAAAAATTTTGAACTGAAGTCAAAACTGGGCACAAAATAACACAGTTGCATGTCGCGAAAGGAACGCGCACTTTACATTGTAAATTGACACTTTAAAATTTCAAATTTTTCTACAGTTGCTCTAAAATTAAGTTTAGACCCATTCCCCACTAAATTTTTCCCCTGAACAAGAATATGAACTCGGATTTTCAAAATGACACATGGATTTTTAGATATATGGAAATTACAATTCTGGGCACTACTGAGGTACATTTCCTTGCATTGTTTTGTGGTCGTTACATTGTCCTTTATGACTTAGTAGAACTCTCCATGGTTGACTTTGATGTTATACTTGGGATAGATTGATTACATGCTTCCAATGCCTCGGTTGACTATAGGACTCGTAGAGTCAAGTTCCAATAACCAAATGAGTCCACTCTTGAGTGTGGGGGTTAGAAATTTTTCATATAGAGGTCAGTTGTCTCCTTTCTAATGGCCGAGAAAATGGTCTCAAAAGGGTGCATATATCATGAAATAAGGGTCAAAGATGTTACTTCCAAAGTCCCTACTCTTGAGTCTGTCTCTATAGTTAATGAGTTTCCCGATGTCCTTCAGGATGAGTTACCCGGTGCTCCTCCCATAAGAAAATAGACTTTGGCATAAACCTCCTACCTGACACTCAACCTATCTTAATTACTCCGTATAGAATGGCTCCCCCGGAGTTGAAGGAGCTAAAATAACAATTGAAGGATTTGTATGGAAAGGGTTTCATTGGACCTAGTAGGTCTCCATAGTGTGCTCCGATTTTGTTTGTAAGGAAGAAAGATGGGTCACACTATATATGTAAGGATTATCAACAACTCAGAAAGGTTACTATTAAGAATAAATATCCACTCCTGAGAATAGATAGCTCGTTTGACCAATTGCAAGGGGCGACGTATTTCTCCAAGGTTTATTTGAGTTCCGGATATCACCAACTAAGGGTGAAAGAGTGTGATATCCCTAAAATGGCTTTCTGGACTACGTATGGTCACTTTAAATTTGTGGTAATGTCCTTGGGTCTCACAAATGCACCAGCTATATTTATGGACCTCATGAATAGGATATTCAAGCCTTACCTCGACATTTTTGTAGTGGTGTTTATTGATGACATCCTAATCTACTATCGATGCTTGGAAGAACATATGAAAATATTGTGAGTGGTGTTATAACCTTTGAGGGAGCAAAGGCTTTTTGCAAACTTAGACAAGTGTGAATTTTGGTTAAGTGAGGTTGCCTTACTTGGGCAGGTGGTGTCAAGTTATAGCGTCAAGGTTGATCCTAAAATGATTGAAGCAATGAGAAATTGGCCAAGGCCACTGACTCCTATAAATATCAGAAGCTTTTTTGTCCTAGCCAGGTACTATAGGACGTTTGTGAAAGGTTCCTTCTCCATTTCGTACCTATTAATCAAGTGGACCCAAAAGAAAGTAAAGTTTGTGTACACAGATCAGTGTGAGAAGAGTTTCCAAACCTTGAAGGATCGATTAACTTTGGCTCCATTCTTGACCCTGCCAGAGATAAATGAATGAGTTTGTTGTCTATATGATGCTTCAAGGATTGGGCTGGGGTGTGTATTGATGCAACACAGTAAGGTGATTACCTATGCCTCAAGGAAATCGAAGTTATATGAGAAGAACTACCCAACTCATGATCTTGAGCTTGTGGCGATGGTGTCTTATTTGAAGATTTTTGTGTCACTACTTATATGGGGTTCACACAGATGTCTTCACCGATCACAAGAGCCTTCAAAATGTTTCACCCTGAAAAAAGTCTCTAAGTTAAGACATGAAGGTTATTAGAACTTCTCAAAGACTATGACATTAGTGTGAAGTACCACCTTGGCAAAGCCAATGTGGTAGCTAACGTGTAACACCTATCATGTGCTTCAGAAAAATTCCCTAGAATGTATTTCTTAAGTATCTCAAAATTCATGCACGATTTCACTAATCCGACTTCATATTCATGTTGAGGGAGCAAAATTATGTAGGAAAGGGGTAGTCTTCAATTTTTAGATGACTTTCGCTATGGTGGCTGAATCAAAAAAGGTATGCAACCAGTTTGCATAGTGGAGTTGTTACACACTAGGGTAAAAAGGGCTTCCAGCCATTCCTGGGGAAAAACAGGGGAAAAATTGAACTTTGTGCAAAAATGTACTACTCCGCTGCAAGTCAGTGTTGCGGACATATCGCGGACTAGCTCAATAGGTTCATTAATTTTTTATTTTCACTTAAGTACATTTGGATAGTAACCCTATTCGTATATAGATGGGAAATCCTTATTCCTTAGCCTTTTATCAGCACTAAATCTCACAAAAATCTCTCAAATCCTCTCGAAAACATTATCAACTATCCCTTTAAATTTCAAGAATCTCAGAACTTGCTTTGGATTTCAAGAATCCAATTCAAACCTTAAGTCTTCCTCAAGCCATTTTTCAAGAAAACTCCAATATTAATGCATGTGGGCTTTATTCGTGGGGATTCTTCCATCCATGAAGCCAATCCTTCTCTCTTTATCAATTTCAAGATTTTACGGTTATATACTTTATGGGTAATTCCTATTAGGCATTATACATGCTATTTAAGTTTGACTTCTTCAAGTAATGATTTGATTCCGATTACATGTCATTGGTGTTTGATGTTGTGATGGATTTTATGATATTAAAATTATATGAAAGAACTTGTGGATTTTAGTTGGATTTCACGATACCCTAAATAAGGGATTTACTAGAATGTTGGTGAATTGATTTGAATAACTTTAAAATGAATTGATTTTACTCCTCTCATGTACTATACTCTTGAATTGCATGATTTCACGATTATGTGTATATTACCCACCACATTTTGTTTAAAGTAAGTGACTAGATCCTATGTTGACTAAAGTCTTATTGTGAGACATGTGAATTATAAATACAGTAAATGTTGAAGGGCTATTATGTATGCTATGCATTATGAGAATGTTACAAATATATCAATCTATGAAGCCCTTTCTTGATATTATGATGTCATGGTTTGATGAGCTACTCTTATAATGCTACCATGAGTTATAAAATTATGTAAGCTATGAATATGTATATGAATTGAGTATTCTATGGGATTGCTGACCTAGCACCGAGCAGACCATGGATGATAGCCATTGTCCCAAAACTATATGCCACCATAGGATATTATGTTATATCTACTGAAAAGGTCATACCATAAGGTAGATAACATTGTAATCCCTATCCAAAAGATTATATCAGAAGGTAAGGACATATGTTTATACCTATCAAAAAGTTTATGCAGTAAGGTAAACATATCTTGTGACACCTACCAAAAAGGTTATGCCATAAGGTCAGGATAGCTTGCGACACTATCAAAAAAGGCCATGCCTTAAGGTAGGGATATTTGTCAACACTCTCCAAAAAGGCTATATCGTAAGGTGAGTGGATAGTTTACCTTGGTAAAGTAGACTACACCTTTTTTGGTGTGGAGTGAACACCGAGATTCATGTAGTAGCTCATTTGGTCTTCTTTGTTGGTTATGGTCCCTTCCTACCAATGAATGATATGTCACGTGATTTAATTATTTATCAGGCACGTTTTGGCTAACGCATTGATCATTCATGTCATATTGAGCTTATATGCATTCACTATAAATATGCACATTGTTTAATTGTGGATCATGCTCTCCTGTTATATTGCACCTTGCATATTTAGTACATTTCAAATACTAAGGCATACGTTTTGCCTACATAATCTAACCATGTAGGGATCAGAGCTCCTATTCATCCACCTCCTCACGTGGCTATTCAGGTCATTTGAAGATTGCTATTGGTGAGTCCTCCACTCTAGGGACAATATCCACCTTACTTTCATGCTTTGCTAAGACTTGACTAATTTTTGATACTTATCTTTTGAGGGTGAGCTAGGAATATGTCTTGGCCCCAGTTCCATTGATGTTAGAGGTATTGTTGGATATAGATATTTATGTATTGATCTTGACTCCTATTATGAATATCTATTATGAAAGACTTCCCTTAGTCTCTTTATTCCCTTCTGTGCTTGTTTTATGTTAATTATGAGATAAAGTCCGAAGTCCCTAAAACATCCCCATATCATTAGAAATACTTACCTGCCCCTTAAACTTTATTTGTTATGTGATTCATGCAAATCCTCTTCCTTATAGCATCCTATAGCTTGAGTCCAAAGTCCTGTTCCCCTTAGAATAATTTGTTACTCGCTTGTTGTTTAATTTTTCTTTCGACAACCAAGGATGTGGAAATGGTATACTAAGAGGCTTGTTTGGGTTTCCTTCGGGTTTCCTATTCACCGTGTCAATCTAGGCCCTAGGATTGGGTTATGAAACGACGCTCCTAGTAGAGTGTCCATGGGTAGCTATCTCACATAGAGGATGACGGAAAGGGAGTTGGCCAAAGAAGTCCATACATCTGCAAGGTTGGAAGTAAAGTTGTATGAATCCTGTAGTGGTGGAGTGATGGTACGACATGGGTCCAAATCATTTTTGATTGAGGATGTTAAGTCTAAGCTCGAATGTGATCCCGCCTTAGTTGAATTGAAAAAAGTTTTCTCACAAGGGGAAGATGGTGTACTCTGATATTGAGAGAGGTTGTGTGTGCAAAATGATTATGAGTTGAAAAAGTTGACATTGCAAGAGTGTCACAACTCTTATTGTTTTATTCATCCCGCTTCTACATATACGTATAGAGATTTGAAGGAGATATATTGGCGGAATGGAATGAAAAAGGACATTGCGATGTTCGTGTCCAAGTGTACCAATGTCAATAAGTTAAAGTTGAGCATCTATGGTCTAGTGTTCTAGCCAAGATTGGATATTCCTAATTTGAAAGTGGGAAGAAGTCAATATGGAGTTTTTAGTGGGGTTGCGTAAGACTAAGAAAAGTTTTGACTCCATACTGATGATAGCGGATCGAATGACAACGTTGGCTCACTTCCTACCAGTTAAAATGACATTTAGTGCAGAAGATTATGCTCACATCCAAGAGTTGGTGAGATTGCATAGGATTCCATTATCCATCATATCGGATCATGGTGTCCAATTTATCTCTCATTTTTGGAAATCTTTTCAAAAGGGCCTTGTTACTAAGGTGAAGCTTAGTATTGCCTTCTACCCCCAAATTGACAGGAAAGTCGAGAGAATCGTTCGAACATTGGAAGATATGTTGAGATCTTATGTGTTAGTGTTTAACAGGAGTTAGGATGAGCATTTGCAACTCATCAAGTTTGCCTACAATAATATCTTTCATGCAAACATTGAAAGGGCATAATTTGAGGCATTGTAAGGTAGACAGTGTATATCACCTATTGAGTGGTTTGAAGCTGGTGAAATGGCCTTGCTAGGACTGGACTTAGTCATGGATATGATGGAAAAGGTGTCACTCAAAAGGGAAAGTTGAAAATGGCCGAAAGCAGGAAAAAGTTGAGTTGGAATTACTTATGGAAAAGAATTTGAATCATTTATCCTTCCATGTTTCAATGTTGAGAAAGTTCATAGGCGTTGCAAACTCCATAGTTCACTTGGAAGATGTGAACGTTGAAGAGAACTTGAGTTATGAAGAAGTATCTATTGAAATCCTAGACTAGCAAGTGAAGAATCTAAGGAATAAGGAACTTGCATCCATTAATATGTCAATAGCCGTACATCAAAGATTGAAAATTCATAATTCAAACTTTTGTTTTTGAAGAGTACTTCTTGGTTGAAAGGAAACCAAGAATCAAACCCACATACCTTAAATCCTTGAAATTACTTGAAGGAAATTTGAGGACACTTGAGAGATTCACTTGAGTTCTTGAGTTCTAATGAAAGCTCTTGAGAATCTTGGAATTGGATGGTGGATTTTGGGGATGATTTGGGAGGATTCTGGGAGAGAATTAGGGCTATGATTGCTTAAAATAGCATATGTAGGTCTATAGGCCGAAACCTCTTCCTGAAAAAGTATAAATATTATCAAAAGGTCAAAAATTGACATTTTAATATATACAGGCAGCAAAATCGGTGGACTAGATGTCCCATTGCAGAACCATTTGGTAATACACTGAATTGGACCTTCAGAACGCCGTTTTTAAAAGTTTTTGAAACTTATTAGAGTGATTCGGTTACCAGTTTGGCAATGTTGCCAAATGCTTTTGGAGGTTAAACTTACCATCACCATTTTTGACAGCCCAGACAGACATCAGTAAAACTGTTAAATCCTTTTACTCTGAACTCAGAATGAGTTGAAACTAGATGAATTCGAAAGTTAATTCATGGAATTAAAATTTTGTAGGTAGTGGGTCATCTATAACAGCATGTGTTAAATGTTATGCACATTTAAGTTGACCCTTATACAAATTCACACCAAAACTTTCTCGATTAGAATCTTTTGGTTTTCGTTCAAGCTAAGAGATGCCTTATGACCCCAAAGCACAAATAATCCACTATGAATACTGAAAAGTTGATCCCATCACATTAGAAGTCATCAATTTGAGCCTCTACTTGTATGTGGAATGACTGGGTCTTAGCTTAAGATCTAGGGCATTAAATTAACTCCCCCTTAGGAACATTCTTCCTCTAATGTGATGGAAACATGCCTAAAATGAGTAATTAGACAAATTTAATCCCTAACATAAATGCATCAATGTAGATTAAACATCATTTTCATGAAATCTCAAACTTATGCATCAATCATTATCAAAACATGTCATCATGAGTATGTATGCATGCAATATGACACAAAAGGGCTAAAGTACATGACTTGACACTAAACATAAGATCAACGAATTACCTTAGGCTTGAGTCAAGTGGAAGAGATAAGGATATTGTTTCTTCATGTCTGTTTTGGCTTCCCTAGTAGCAATTTTGACCTTTTGATTCCTCCAATGATCTTTGACGGATGCTACATCTTTTTTCCTTAACCTCTTTACTTATTTTTCAAATATTTCCACCGAACATCTTCATATGTCATGTTTTCCTCCACAACACCTACAACTTCCAAAGGCACTATGGAGTTTTGGGTAACCCACACACTTCCTCAACATAGTCACATGGTAAAAGGGGTGGACCAACTCCATATCATTAAGAAAATCAAGTTTGTAAACTACCTTACCAACCCTTTTCAAAATCTTGTAAGCATCCACAAACCTTGGCTTAGTTTACCGTTCTTGAAAAAATGAACAAAACACTTCATGGGGGAAACATTTAGATACACCAACCAACATACTCCCTTCAAATCTCTTTACACCTTTGTAGAACTGGAGTGAATAGAATAAGATTAGTTATGTGCCTCTTTAAAGAAAATCAAATCCTTCAAGCCATCAACATTTGGCACATCCAATCTTCTTGGTGCCTAAGGACACCATCTTCCCCTTAGGAGAAAACCTCTATTTTGCCATTTTTCACCAATGCTTTCAACTCTAGCAAAGCAAGGTCAAGGTCTTCCTTAGATTTGACCTCTTCTATCAAAAATGACTTGGAACCATCTATAACTACCATAACTTCTATTTTGGGTTTGATCAAAACTAACCCCAACCTAGCCAATCAATGAACTTTCTTTTCTTAGGATTCACTTTGACTCTTTCATCTTACAAAACATGCCCAATGAATGCAACTACTTTTAACCAAAACTCATATTTATCAAACTTGGCAAACAACCTTTCCTCCCTTAAAGTTTGCAACACTACTCTCAAATGTTTCACGCGCATCGAGAATAAGTCAAGATATCATCAATGAATGTCACAATGAACATATCAAGTAGGGTTTAAAGACTCTATTCATAAGATCCATAAACATTGTCGATGTATTAGTTAGGCCAAATAAGGTTAGAATAAATTCAGAATGCCAATATCTAGTTCAAAAAGTCGTTTTATGAATATCACCCTCCCTTACTCTCATTTTATTATATATGGACTGAAGATCAATCCTAGAAAAATGGCTAGCCTCTTGAAATTGGTCAAATAGATCATCTATCCTCGGTAGATGATATGATTTCTTTACGGTAACCTTGTTGAATTATCGGTAGTCAATGGACATTCTTAGTGAGCCATCTTTCTTTCTTACAAACAATACCGGTGCACCCCAAGGTGACTTACTAGGCCTATTAAAACCCTTTTCCAATAAATCATTCAATTGATCCTTTAACTCTTTCAATTCCATCAAATCCATATGGTAAGGAGGAACAGAAGAGGGTTGAGTATTAGGGAGGAGGTGTATACCTTAAATCTATTTCAGTTTTTGGAGAAATGAGAAAGACATCAAGAAATTCATCGACCACCAGAACAAACTCAATAGGAGAGATTATAGACTAAACATTCCTAACCATTACAAAATGATAAATGCAACTCTTAGAAATCATTTCTCGGGCCTTAAGACAAGAGATGAACCTAACCTTAATTGCCAAATCATGACCTTTCCACTCTAGAATGGATTCATTAGGAAATTGGAACTTAACTTTACAAAGTCTACTATTTTTATGGAGACATGTTATGCATGTAACCAATCCATCCCATGAATAATGTCAAAAGCTACAATATCGAGCTCAACAAAATCACAAGGTAAGACTTTATGCAATATTGACATGGAACAACCCCTATAGACTCTTTTCGCAACAATAGGCTCACCAATGGGGATAGACTCCTCACAGGGTTCACATAACAAGTACAGATACACATCAAGGCTATTGTAAACAAATGGAGTAATGAAAGAGAGAGTCACAGTCAAATCTAATAAAGCATAAACAACATAATCATAAACCTTAACATACTTGTAAAAAGCTCAGTCGCCTCATCCACCCCTTGCCTCCATTGAAGAGCATGGAACCGGTTGTGACGTGAAACACCCATTTGTTGATGACCTTATGCCCTTTGATCATTATGGGCAAATTGTCATTTAGGACAACCATCTCTATTCTTGTTCAAGACATTTGGACAATTACAATCTTGTGGCTCATTTTGCCACAACCAAAGCATGATCCCATATCCCTATATCATTTACCACCATGATTCATACCATGCCATCCATACTTAGGAATAATTTATCCGCCATTACCAGCATGAGCTTTAGTGTTGGGGCATCATTAGCAAACCTTTGGTTTTGAGCAGTAGAGGACCATTGGCATTGAAATTTGTTGCCTTAGTGACAACGACTACATTTAGAACTTTAAAATCCACCATCACCAATATGATTCCATTTTCTTCCTCCCTTGGAGGCCATTGGATAGTCTCTCATCTTATGCCCAACATCACTACACTTGAAATAACCCTTAGTTCTAGCCAAACACATTTATTGATGCTTCTTGTCACGCTATGGACAAATAGAAAAAATGAGCCTTTTCTTTATATACTTGGGTACCAGAACACCAATAGAAGATGAAAGACCATCAACTAGGGCCCTCTTAGCCTTTCTCTCCCCCTTCTTACCACTTCAAATCTTGAGTATACCCACTGGTTAGTTTTGTTGACTAGTTAAATATTTGTTCAATAGTCATATGGCATTGCAAAACTCCATATTAGATATGTTGGTGTTAGGGGAATTAATCAACAAGCGAGTGATTGTTGCCATCTTTTCCACCATTCTGATGACTATGAGATATATTTTAAAATGTATAGTATAAGAACCAGGAATAAGCCTTAGGAGATTTAGCTCTATCACATAACATAGACCATGACGAAGTAAATCATTTATGTAATGCCTCATAGCCTCCTACTCATAGTTGCAGCATGCTTCATAAACATGAATAAGACTATACTAAACATGGTGTGTTGGATTATCAAGGACTATTTATATACCTAGTGCCCTGACAAGCTTGTCCCAACCAAAACCTAGGACCTAGGTGTGGCATGGAATCTGAGAACTAGATGTCCCCAAAAAATCCTCTTAGATCATACATGCACTTCGTAGGTTCAAATAATGAAATACCCCAAAAAGTGCCCGAAAAAGTGCCTCGGAAATGCCCATACTCATAATTTTCTTATATGTCAAAATTTGTGTGTGACATAAAAAATCCGGCTTCATATTATTCACTAGGGGCAACATTGAGTGGAAAATGGGTCTAACCTTTATTTTAGAGCAACCATAGAAAAAATTGATTTTCCCAAGTTTGCGTAAAACAGTGGCAGTCCGCCTACCAATGCGAACCAGTGTATTTGTTGCAGTTTTCTTGTTTATTCCTATGGCCTTGGGGTCATGGTACTAAGCCTTTCTATGTGTAAAAACACCTCTACTTAGTCATTTTAACCCTATATCATTCAAGACATTCCTTAAAACCCTCGCAAACACTTAGCCATATATTTCACCCCATTTCAAGTGTCCCAAACTCATTTCCGGATCTTAAAGGAATTCATTCAAGCTTCATGTTCTCATTCAAATCTTCATCAAGGAAATCTCCAAAGCTGAGCTATGTGGCTTTTAACCATTGGGTCCTTTGACCCATGGTGCCCAACCTTCTTTTTCATGTAAATTGCATGTTTTCAAGTTGATTATTTATAGGTATCTTGTATTATGAAATTTGAATATAAACTATGTTGGGGTTCCATAAAATTTGATTATTTAATCATGTTTTGAGCTATGAATCTATTATCTATTATGAGAATTGATGAAGGGATTCAATGTATATTGCATGATGGTGTTACCAAGAGTTGATTGGTTGATTTACATTAAGTTTTCTCACATAATTTCACTCTTGAATTGCAAGATTCTGAACTAGCATTACACACCTGCCAAGTATTTGATAGAATCTCCAATTTAGGTTTCTTAAGTTATTAATGATCTATTGTATGTCCTATGAGTCAAGTGAGTTTATGATGATGAAAGTAATGTATTTATGTGTTGACTTCATATAAAGTACCTATAGTGTTGCATGTTGACCACACCTTGTTGAGGGGGTGCTATACCTCAACCATTATGATGGATGGTGCTATGTCCATCTACAAGTTAAGGGGTATTTACCTTAACCACTATGATGGAGGGTGTTATGTCTATCTATCAGTTAAGGGGTATACACCTTGACCACTATAATGAGGGGTGCTATGACCGTTTACCATGTTGAGGAATATATACCTTGACCACTTTGAGGGAGGGTGCTATGCCTAGCTACTAATTGAGGGGTAGATACCTCAATCGCCTTTCAAGGGGATGGTAGGCCTTGGATTCCAAGTACTAGTTGCTTGGTCTATGATGATGGTCTCTTCCTACACATGTATTATAATCTATATAAGTATGTTTTACTTCAAACATTGATCATGCATACCATGTGCTAATATACTATCTCTTACTTATGATTATGCATTTTTGATAAGTTGTCTATCTCTTGTTGCATAGCATCCTACATACTTAGTATATTCTAATGTACGAATGCATATTATATGCCTACATGATGTTACCATGTAAGAATCAGAGCACCTCACGACCATCCTTCCCATGGCTAGTTAACTATTTTGAAGATAAGTTATTTGTGAGTCCTCAGGTTCGGTGACACTATCTTTGCCCTCTTACTTTTGCACTTTCCTTATGTTACGCTTTGATGATAAAAGGGTGAGCCCAAAGAGTGTCTTGGCCCCCGCCCAATCTATGCTAGAGGTGTTGTTGGACATGTTTTCTAATTATTCTTAAGCTTCACTCTTTTGATGATGTATACTATTAATGATTTCCCTTAGTCCCTCTATCCTTATTTCTATTCTCTTATTATTTTTTAATTGCTTCCGCGACCAAGGATGTGTAAATGATATGCTAAGAGGCTTGTTTGGGGTCCTCTTTTGATTCCCAATCACCGTGTCACGTCTAGGCCGCACCATTAGGTCATGAGAAATAATGAATAATAGAGGGGTGACAATATGAAATAGGGAATGGCACCAAGGGACAAATCATATCTTGAAGTGGAAGCTCAACAAAATAATTCAAGACATAATACTAGTAAAGTAGTAGTCCAAACACACCTCTAAACAAAAGATAATAAATGAAGCCAAAAGTACACGTTTAGACCCCTTAATACAAAGTCATAGAATAAAATACGTAAAATGTCTGAAATATTAAAAGTAAATAGAAGATAAGGGTTTCGTTTTCAGTGGATAGGAACTCACCAAAAGCTCAAAGTCTTCACGATCAATCTAGCCACGAGGATGAGGATAAGGTCGATCACCTGTCCCTAAACGATTATAAGCATGTAGGAAAAATGAGGTTTGTACTTTTAATATACTATGTATGCAAGTATGCAATGCAATAAGTAAATATAACGATAAAGAATATGTACTAGAATGCCTAATTCCAAAGCTTTAACAATTTAATCAGTTTTAAAATACAAGTATAAAATAATGCTATGGTAATTCAAAGGAAGCATATAAGCAAATAGGTATGGAAATAATATCATAACCGAAAAAATCATATGAGCTATTATATGGAATACCGATGTTATACTCTACACCTGCCAAAGACTTAGCCTACTTGCCCAGGTGAACTCCAGAAACCAAAATACTAGATGGATCCACTAGTCGAAAGGCATAAAAAGCCATAATCCATATATCTTATGGTGGAATTTAGTTATGAAATTACAAGCTTTATTTAAGACCCTTTTGTTCGAGGCCCACTCCTAACTAATTCCGTTCTAAGTCAAAATCTTACAGAAATAAACAATACATACTCGAAATAATCAAAACTCAACATAATTTAGAAAGTCTTAGCTTGTCAAATAATATTCATTTTGTACTCAAGAATAGTTCTTTAACAAAGATTTGAAATGATTCAGAGTGCATCTTAAGTCACCCAATATCAATCCAAACTTATAGTTCTTGTCCTTCTTCAAAATCATATACTCAAGTCCATGCCATGAAGGTCAATATTCAAAATTTCATAAATCAACTTAATTCGTATTGGGTGTTTAACAAATAACCTTAAAATCATGTAATTGAATCATAAGCAAGTATAAAATAATCAATCCAGCAATATATGATCAAAATCATATTAACCCATAAGAGAGTTCAAAGTTTCAAAGTGTAGATTAGGTTAAATCATGCAATTCATAATGCTTGAATTAAATTAGGTAAATCCTTGGTAAGCATTTATAAATAATCATAAGACTTCATGAATAATGATAATGTAGACCAAAAATCAATTACAATATCAACGCCCATAAATCAAAATTGAAAATTCATAATCCGAAGTTTAGTTTTGGAAGTGGATTTCTTGGTTGAAAGAAAACCAAAACACACATACCTTAAATTTGTAAAGTTCCTTGAAGAAAACCTAAGGAGACTTGAAGGACTCACTTGAGTTTTTGAATTCCAATGAACTCATGAGAATCATGGAATTGGATGGTGGATTTTGGGAGGATTTGAGAGGATTTTGGGAGATAACTAGGGCTAAGGTTGCTTAGAAGAGTGTATGTGAGTTTATTAGATTGAAAACCAATCTTGGGAAAGTATTAAATATCATAAAAATGTCAATAATGAGATTTTAATGTATCCCATTGGTAAAATCAGCGCTCCAGAGGTCCCATCAGCAAAGCATTTAGCAATACACTGAATGGAACCTTCAAACCACCTTTTTGACAAATTTTGAAAATTTTAGGAGTGATTTGGTGACCAATTCAGTGATGCATCGAATGTAATCTGTAACACCCCACATCTCACAATACCATTACTATGCAAATGAAACATGATATATCTTTTAAAATTAGCACCAATTTTTAAAAGTACTTGAATCTGAAATTAGAGGGGGATATGTATGTCAAACGCTGAAGAGGGTCGAGTGTAAATAAGTTTTAAGTCAAATTAAGGAGATCACGACCTTAAATGAAGCGAGAGAAGTAAGGTTCTTATAGTACTTAGGAATTTAGCAGGTGAGTCACCTACTTGCTTAGCTTAAATTTGCTAGCTAACGGGAGACGAGGCCCGACGTCAAATTTGTCCAAGTTCGATTATGAATAAAGTCCGTGTTAAGGTTGTAAATTTAGCCCATGTTCTAGCATCATAAATGGACTATCTTTTCAGCCCAAGAATAATAGAAAAAGGACCCAAGTGCAACAAAACTCACTTGGTGAAATTGGCCAAAACTAACTAAGTGAAAGGGGAAAATTGGGCAGCAAAGACGCATCAATTTGGAGTCCCTTAAGGCCCAAGTGAAAGGGGCAAAATGGTACAATAATCACTTGATAAAATAAGGCTTAAAATGATAAAGTTAAGTCATCCAATTGCTCCTTTAAAAGGATCTTATACTCAGGTTACTCAAGTCACTTAACTTGGACAAAAAATTAGATTGTTTTGCAAGTTCTCTCTCAACTCTTTGTTGACTTTAAAAGCAGCCACGAGA